>JAYRBW010103858.1:0-19144 GCA_036023295.1 Invenusta paracnida
GACATCGAAGCCAATCGGTGTGTCTGCCTGGTCCAAATTGGCAGCTGCATCCGCGATCCTGTCCGCCTCCTCATTCTCATTGAGTAAAGCTCGTGCTGTTTGTAGGGGATGCTGTTTCTGCTGTGCATGCTGGTGCAACTTATTCAATTATAGCCTTGTAATATCCGCTTATATAGGTGTTCTCTGAAATGTCATATTCTTTAAATCCGTCAATCCCTTTGCATGCTCATGCGGTGAAGTTTTGTCCTACTATGTGGTCCGATTCACATATCTACGAATTCTTAGTGACATGATCATGATTATTTTGTAGGTTAATATTTGACACCAATCCAAAACGCAAATCACTAAATGCCGTCCCACTGCTTAGAACGATTTTGAGTTATACCGAAATAAATTAATAATAAACTGCATTTATACAATCGACAGCTATTGGAAAAATCTGTAATAATTTATTACAAAAATCAATTACACAAGCAAAGAAACATGAATGTCTGTATCATTCATGAGTAAGCTACTCCTCAAGTTAACAATATTGTCCTAAGTAAAACCCGACTCGAACAAACTGCTAAATAGTTTCTTTCAGTCTATATATCATGACTTGTATATATTTACATATGTAATACCTATACTAATTAAATATAAGAACCCCATTTTATTCTCATCTTATGTCATTTTATTAATCAAATGCTGAATATTGAGTAAAATTACTTATATCTATTTATTGGGTATTTTACAATCGAATATTTTTAATTTAATGATAATAGGTAGGTATATATTTATACTTAACACGTATAACTGACATATGAATTAACTGGATAAAATAGTCGATTACAATACAATCACATTATTACACTTATTTCCACTGTTATAATATATATGTATATATATACAGATGCATTACAGGATATATTTATTTTTGACGTAGTCATCATAGGCCTCTAAGAAATGATTATGGTCGATTGAGAATTATTCGCTTAAAACAAATAATAAAATAAACGAATTATTCATCAGAATTACTTAATTTGATTAGCGGATTCATTGTTTTAATCCGCTCTTTGCTGCAGTAGAGTAATATGAGACTGCATAATGTTTTAAAACTATCAGCGTATTTCACTGATAGCATGGGGGTCAAGTACTAAATGGTTAACGTGCTTGTACAGTAATATCCCAAGGATTCTGTTTGAGACGAAAATTACCAAGTTCGCGTGACAAATTCAAATATCGAAACTGGTCCTGTCACGTTGCCTGTGTTAAAAGTCATTGATAGTCACCCAAAAGCTATAAAATAAAATATGTGGAACATAGATCGATAATAATATACTCAATAACTGAGAAGTGGATTTAATTGATTTACAAAACCAAATTATAGTTAATAGAAATAACACTTATTTTTAGCGAAACATGTGTTATTATTTTAATAAAGGTGAGCTGATGGTTTCATCATTGATCATGTGATACTAAGCTTAGTTTCAATAAGATTAGGAAAACTATGACATGAATAAAAGAAAATTCCTAGTTTTTAAATTATTGGGCTATTTCCACTAGTTTTCTTGTCTAATCTATATAAAAATAATTTTTAGTATGTGTTAAACTCAATAAAATAACTATTTTAAAATTTTCAATATATCTATGATAATAACGTTACAAGATAATAAACGTCGCATAATAATTTAATGAATTATTTATTATAAATCATAAAAAATATAAATTCTTTAAGACCTGGACATCAATCCCTCCTGCATTATTGATAGCTTGTTCACAATTTCAGCAGAGCAGCTTGTCTATTAGATATCCTATATATTAGTTAATATGTGATACAGACGATGCATAATTTTCTTAACGTTTAGTCAATTTTAATAAAGATATGAACTGGATCTGATCTATGTTCAGGCTAAATTCATTCATTTATAATCTACAATTAGAGTGATCTAAATACTCCAAAAAAATGTTATTATGGAGAAATAATTAGGAAATGAAACAGTTGGTATTATCAATACCTCATATCATATCACTTTTGAACAATTTTTATGCTGTAAATGATTCAATCTAATCAACGACTTAAGATATTTGGTTTAGAATTTAGATGGATTTAAATGAAAAACTTCATGTAGCCAACAGTTTGAAATGCCCGGCGAGCAAACATGTCCATTTAAGATTTGGCCTGAATTTACTTAGTTTAAAATATAATTCTGATTGGGTTCTGAGTGGGAAACAAAATTTTGAGGTTGGTGAACTATATCAATCTTGTTTGTAGCATTACTAATTCCTAATTGTATTAAGGGTATAAGTGTATTATAGGTAATAAGAATATATCCTAAATAATTGAATAATTCATTTTAATATGTACATATATATATGCTCTATCTGTAATTATTTGCATAATAATTCAATTTATCATATATATTCACATTATTTTTAGTTATCCATCACATTTCAAGCGTTCTGATTATTATATTACAACGTCGATGTATAATGAATTCAGCTCCAGAAATATTAAAAGTCAAGCTTCCTGCTACTTGTCAAGTGACACCGAAATTAAGGATGAAATTTCCCAAATTTTAGAATGTCCAGGATTTGCAAGTGTAAGTTTATCGTTATTAAGTAGCAAAATAAGCTCCAAAAAAATCAAATTTAGACAAAAAATATGTAAACATTTTGGCATCTGTAATAAATACATAATAGTAGAATTAACATTTCGTTTAAATTACACGATAGAATGTGTTCCTGAATGCTTTTTAGTAATTTATTTTCTTTTAAAATTTCTAATATAATCATGACTTCAATTATAATAAAACATTTATAAATATATAATATTCTATAAATAATATGATGCTTAAAAAATATACGTAATAGCTTCGCAAACAACAAAATGTTGTGTCTTCTACAAATCCCTTTATTTTAGAACAGTTTAAATCAATAAATCGTATTTAGTAAAATAAAAAGTTAACGTTCGTATTATACAGGGTGGCCAGTAAGTCACCGCCCGCCCCTCTTTTTATTAATGTATTCAACTATTATTCTACGATGTTAAATCTATGACCCTATATTAAAATGCAGTGATTAATATAATCATAACTATCGATATTGATTGTCAGTGATTCGATAATGAATTACAAATTTGAATTTGAATAACGATGTTGATTGTCAGTGTAGTTCATACTTTTCGTTTACAGCATCATGGCTCACGTCTTAAATTTACAACAGCGAATTTATTATGTTAAAAATTACTTTACAACAGCTCAGACAATTATAATTCCGTATGTAGTGCTTTCGAAGGTGAATTTAATAGATCAGTTCGACGACAAACTCTTCGGGATATTGTGAAGCGAGTCGAAGACACGGGGTCAGTTCAAGATCGACCACGCGCGGGTAGACCTCTATCAGTGAATACCGATTACAATCGTCAAGTGGCGCAAAACTGTAAATCAAGAACCGTATAATTCAACAAGACTCTCAAAAGACCTGCACATCAAACGAACAAGCATCCAAAACATAATCAAAAGCCTTGGGTTGAAAGTATGACGACCACGGCTGGTGCAAGCATTAAATGAGGATGATCCTGACCAAAGACTAATTCTGCGAAGACTTTGAACGATTATTCCCAGATGATGTCAACATTATGTTTACTGATGAATCTTCTTTCAAAATGAATGGTACTGTTAATCGACACAATTGCATTTATTACTCTCAAGACAAGCTTGATATCACTTTTGAAAAATCTGTGAACAGTCCTGGAGTTATGGTATGGGCTGGAATATGCCCCAGTAAAGTCATTGGACCCTACTTTTTCGAAACAACAGTGACAGGTGATTCTTATTTAGAACTTTTGAATACTTTTGGTATTCCTCATATAAGACAAATCAGAAATGACTTGTGGTGGCAACAGGATGGTGCTCCTCCTCATTTTAGCCATGCAGTGAGAGCCAGATTGGATGAGGAATGAGGAGTTACTCTTGGGTGAGGAGTAATCCACTGGATCACTGGATTAGAAGGAGGGGCCCACTTGAGTGGCCAGCTTGGAGCCCTGATTTGACACCTATGGACTATGCAGTGGGGAATAGTCAAAGATAAGGTTTATCAACAGCATGTCACCAGCCTTGACCATCTAAAGCAGTGCATATTCAAAGCTTTCAATACTTTTGATCAGGGCCTGTGTCGGGATATTTGTGACTCACTCTGAGGAAGAATTCAGGCATGTATAAGTGAAGATGGTAAACAATTTGAACACAAAATACAATAAAAATTGGTTTGTTAATTATTTTGTTGGTAATATCTTGTATCAATATGTTTATTATTTGATAATCATGTCTCAATAATCAATAACTGTTATTATATTATAATGTTGTTTTTTCTTTTAAAAATAGGGGTGCTGACTTACTGGCCACCCTGTATACGAATTATATACACATATTATACTTAAATTTTTTTATGACAGCAGTGTGGACACCCTGGTTCACTAATTCATCTCAGTAATAATTTTAGCAATATATTAGGTGTTTATACAAGTAGTATGTGTAAGTAATGTCCATTTTTAGACAAGAAATTTTGCAATGAAATGAAAAATGAAACTTATACATTCAAATCTCTGGCAGTGAATCCATAAGCAAGCAATTTAATAGATATTTGTATTTCAAGTAGATAGTTATATCTATTCAAATTCAAATCTCAACATTGTCAGGCATCATAATTGAGCAATATTTGTTATGTCAAGCGAATTAATAGGTATTTGTATTTTAAGTAGATAGATATATCACTTTAAATTTAAATCTCTAGCATTGTCATATATGCATCATCATTCACTGATATTTGTTATGTGAAGCAGGTTTTCAATTGATACATGACACAATTTGATACTAAATAAAAGCACTGATGATGATGTTACAATTAAAATCACACTCTGAAAATTGCTACTCTGTGTGTTTATAATGCATGACAAAAGGCAGCATGTCTGACTTTAGCCAAATAAGTGACACCATCAATGTGCAAATAATAAGTTATGTCATGGATGGATACAACTGCTATGATGAATGCTTACCTGCTGTCATTTGCACAAATTGCCAGTTAACTCTACATAACTATGAGAAAGGTGACTTTTTAGAAGAAAAAAATTATTTGTTCATACACTGATCAGCAAATGAAAATCCATGGAAACTCACAGCAAGAAATCAGAAGGATGGTGATGTTTCGTTTGTGAAATTTTGCAATGCAGTAATTTACTATTCAATGGGGCAATAAAGAAAAAATGAGGTTGATCATCAACAAATACCAATAAAGTTCATACCTATGTTGAACAGAACTTTGCTAAAATTATGTTCTTTTTGTCTGAGTCAACTACAATAGGGAACGTCACACAACTGCACAAAAACGAACCAGATAGAGAATCTAATTGGACTCATCAGTACAAAGTCAAAATCTGCAGAACAAGGGGCCTCTTCAGTGCTGCCACTCTGGCGTTTTATAACACCACAACGTTTTTTTAATTAGGTGGGCGTTTCTTAATATTTTCTTTTCTTGGTGTTTTTTTTTTTTAGTATGTCTATTAAACATTTTTTACCCATATATTTATTTTGTTAGCTCTTTGTATTTATTTCTATTTCAGAAATACACAACCCCAAGACTAACATAGAAAGAAAAATGTCTCAGCATTACAATTCTGAGACATAGTAAGTCAGTTAGCAGACATTGTTTACCAATTTCAAAAGATTAATATGAATGGGACTATAAACTGACAGTGTTTGTTGTTTGTTTTACCTATTAATAAACGTTTTTATTATCTGTTTAATTACTTTTAAGATGCTTTAAAGAAGGGCTGAATCAGCTTCGATTCAAACATTACCAAAAATTTCGAAAAAGAACTTTTTCTGGTTGTTCATTATTTACTGTACAACCTATGTATTATTCATACCAGTTATATAAACAGTTTTAATGAAAACACTCCATATATTTAACCATATTTTCATTATTACAATTACCTCTGACACCATTTTTTGAGACACCATGTATTTATGAAAATCATTCTATTCCTTTCGAAAATACTGTATTACTAAATATTATCAATAATTGTATCTATGTAATATAGACATTCACTAAAAAAATACACATTTAAGCTTACCTCTTTGAAATAATTCTGTGTACATAACAATTAATTATTGTAAAACAAAAGCCTTCTAGTCTGGCCTTTTTTTCACTAAAAAGTTGAGTGGCAGCACTGCCTCTTCTATTCTCAAACAAAAAGCAGATCCAGGAACTTTTGAAACTGAACTCTCAGTCATTGGTTCAATACCATTAAAAGTGATCATCTCACCATATTCTTCAGCAAAGCAAACCGTTTTCACTGCTAACAACATTTCTAAAAGGATCTGAATTTTAGTATACATCAGACAGTCCGTTTATAGCAGCATTTGCAAGAGGTGTCTTCATCTAGAAGCACAGTGGAACCCCATCTAAGAAGCCTTATGTACAAAACCGATCACCAGCTGGACAATTGGTTTAGAGTGCTGTTAGATTTTAAAGGAAAAGAGAATAATACGGTTGTCAAGCCTAGTAGGTCTGTAGTCTGGGCTGTAGTCTGCAAAGAAGTTGAAGGTTTGATTTGCCATATTAACGAAAATCGTGACTACACATATCAAGAAGTTCTTGTCAGGGTTGGAATCGATGGTAGAGGTGGATTCATCAAAATATGTCGCAATATTCTGACTCATAAACAAAGACCCTGCAGTAGCAAATAAAACTCTTTTTGGAGGCTCTGTTTCAGACAAGAAATTCAAGGACTCAAGTGTAAAGTACATTGTCATCATTGCCATTGCGCCTTGCATTCAAGAAAAGTATGAAAATATTCTCAGACTCTGGACCACCCTCAACTTGAAGATAGATTTCACTATGACCATAGTAACATCCATAGCAACATACCTCAAATTGTGCAACATATTGCTTGGCATAATGTTTCACAGCTCCCTCCATCCATGTTGCTTGTGCCATCAATAATCAAGCAGGCAGATCCTGAAACTACGATTCTTGAAGTTGTTCCTCCTCCTAAGCTGTGTCTGGTGAATACAATGTACACTGGCTTAGCTGACAGATGGCTGAAGGCATGTTATGTGCAATGGGAGTCCTACCTACCATGGGGGTAGTTTTAACTGCAACTCCTGCCAAACTCTTGTTCACCTGCTCAATGCAATGTGCCCCATCAACTGTTTGATTTATGTTGATGCCTTTTGCAGGTGGTTTTAGCCTGTTACAGCGACAGACTCGATTCCAATTATCATCACTACATTGACACCTTCAAAGATCAAAACATCACTCTTGGACTCAACATAACTCCAAAGTTACATGCTGTGTTTCATCACATTCTCGATTTCTGCCAACTGAAATGTTGCGGCTTGGGTCCATGGAGTGAACAAGTGTCAGTAGTGGTACACCATGATTTCTCAACAGTAGGAGAAATTCAAAATCAGCAGTTTTGATCATCTCAATTTCTGTACGAAATTACTCCGTGCAGTGTCCATGTTAAACTGCATTCACTTGTAAACATTCTTGTCATACATATGTAAACATACACTATACTACATATTGTTATTGATAATTAGTGAATTTGTAAAATGCCCAATTTGGTGTGTTATACATACTACATTGTAAATACTAGTCTATGTATTTAATCAATTACACTGCGTTTTCCATTTTATTGCAAACTTTTAATTTATTGTCTCAAAAATGGATATCACTTACACATACTACTTGTATAAACACCTAATATATGACTGAAATGAATTAGTGAATGTTTATTACTCTTATGAAATAATTTATAATAGTTTTAAATGAGATAGAAATAAAGCAAAGTGGCTAAGGTACTTTGGAACAGATGCCGAAATATTTAAAAATAACAAATTAGTGCAATTATCGATTTTTCTGATTAAAACAAAATTAGGCCAATGATTTGTTAAATCTCCAAGACCCTAGTAATAACCTAAATTAAAAAGCTAAGATGGGTTATTTTTTTCAGACATAAACCTACTTCCAGCACACTGGGGGAGGAGGAGGCCATTAAAAACTATCTTTGTATTTATTGCATACATAGTTAAGTTAACCATCCTGGAAAAAAAATGTGGTAACCCCCTATAATTTGTATTTGTTATATTATGTTATTTATATATTATTAGAATAATTAGTGAAAGCATATTAACCATATTCTTATATATATATATATATATGAGTTAAACCATCCAAACATTCAATGCTATTTTTACCTATAATTAAATTATGAAATATATTTTAGATTACAGTCAGAAGTTTGAAACTGCTGGGTCTGTTACCATCATTCTGTGCTGTGCAGCAACACCCCCACCAACCTTGATGAAGCTATCAATATCTATCGAAGAGATCTTCTATCCTCACCCCTAATAGACCAAGAGATTGAAGCATGGAGAAACACATGCCTGAAGATGGAAGAAAGAGATTGCCCACAAACACTTGCAAAATCAATTTTACTATGTGATAAACATACATACCCCAACCCATAGAGTAAGGATTAGACAGTGGGTTGACTCTTCTATATCTCAGGTCTATATCAAAATATTTAGTCAAAAACTTAAATCTATACTATATACAATACAAGCCATCAATTTGTGATATTATAATTTATTTAAGCTTTGTTAAAAGCTTAATGTATAATACTACTTTTAGCTTTCTAAAGCAGGTAGTAGTATAATATTGTAATACTGATTTATTATACAATTAAAATAATAAATATTAACATTAAATACAGAGAATAAAAGGTCATATATATACTTTTTAAATGTGTTAAACATTAAATTAATATAGCTAAAAATAGTTACTGAGAAATTGAATGAAAATCTTATAAGTATAGAAAAATAAAAATTGTTATACATGGTAAATAATTGGTTTGTGTGAATAACACTTAACCAACAAACTTGTACTTGTTCAATTAAGTTGAAATTTAAAATATTAAATATTTATTTAAACAATAAGCATTTCTGTATCTATACTTGAGGAACATGATAAATACATACTGATTGTTTGTTAGGAAAAATAGCATAAGAAACATAGCATAGAATATGCCTATTTTGGGTGAAATGTTTCTGACGAAATATTTTATATTTTTAAGCATATTTAGTTTGATAGTTTCACTGGTAGAGTAATTTCAGTGCAACTGATCACATGTTATATTATATGGATTTTGACATGGAATGTATTGTTAAAATCTAATATCTCTATCTGTTTTTGACTTTGTTGTTTAACAACAAAATGAACCAGCTTTGTTGTTTAAAAATCAAAATGAAACTCCTTCCCTCCCCTATTTTATACCCCCAATCATAACTTATGATGTATTTTGTATCAGAGGTATGAAATAGGGGGGGTTCTTATATATAATCACATTTTTAATAATGAATTATAAGTATAATTTGTATGATTATGAATATGAATATATTCATTCAAAAACAAACTCTGTTTTTGTAATTCTATAACTATCAGTAATATTTCTTTGAAATGTTCAAGATATATTTGTACAATTAATAATGCAGCAGATAGGAGACTAATTTAAAAAAATAGTAACTCTAATAAAATTGTATGATTGTGACATTAGTGTACAAATAAATGCCAATAGGAAAGTATTTTAAATATCCATTAAGATTGCAAAAATAATTGAAATATTATTCATCAATCCAATAATTTTATTCATATTCATATTTTACTTTATTTATATTAAACAGGATATAATTGATTGGTTACTATACATATACCACCTACTATAGCACCATAGCTTCATACCACTGCATTAGATACTATAGAGATTTTTATATATATTGCTTGCAGGCCTAACTAACATAAAATATTTAATATAGGTAGCAGGTTTCTAAAAAAATAACTTCAGCTTTATTTATAAAACTAAAAATAATTATATTAAAAATAGATATAGTAAAACATTCATACATATTTTTCTTATATTGTCTCTTACAGATACATGTATTATTTTATTTAAAGAGAATCAATTCTCAATATATAAATCAATTTTAATGAAAGAGTACCTTATAATTATGAAGAATATTCACTCTCTTTTCTTAGATGCCAATTATGAGTTTATTTAATATACGAAATATTTTTTCAATGGGAACCTAGACTCTTAATTATATAAAAATACATCGAGTGTAATCATTAACAATTCCTAGTACTCTTTACATGTATATTCCTTCTAAATAAATTATACGAACTATATCAGGATTTTCATTTAACAATATATATAGAGATTCTGTGAAATAAAATGAAGTGAAAGTAATTTAAAATATATAAATATATTATTGGAATATTTGAGTAAAATTGTATTTTTCTTTAAATCATAACTAAAAATATATTTAAAGTAATTTATTCTTTTTTACAGCTTAGTTTGAAGCTACCAAAAAAGTTTACTTAAAAGTTCAAAATCAAATTCAATGCTTCATTGAATTTTATCATCTGATCAACCAACGGCACAATTGTTTTTCAAAATATTATACATAATTATTATATTGTCTCAACCGAAATTAAAGTTACACACAAAATTCTATTCCTAAAGTTACTTATACTATTATACGTCAACATACTGCATAAAAATACAAAGTTTTCTTTAGGCTACACATTGCTATAATACAATAAATATAGTGAATTAATTTTAATGATACATACTTCTATTGTTTGAAAATAATTTCAACTGTTTTTCTTTTGACAACTGTACATTGGTGTATCATTTCACGTTAGTTCTAATCACTAAGTTCTTCAGCGCGTTTGTGGTTGAATAGCCACTTAATCACGGGTAGTCTTTATAGTAGTAATTATTCAAAGCAATCCTTGACCTTAGTTCTCTTTGGCTTGCCAGTTTTGTGGGCAGTTGACTGCTTTGTGTGGTTGATTTTTTATTTTTACTCAATACTATGGTTTATCAACCGCCACCTGTTTGTCTCCTTAAAATAATAACGTCTTAGTAAATTTCTGATTATAAATGGGAAATTTTATCATTTATGGTGCCAATTGGGTTGTCAGTCATATTCCATCATTCTTTCCATCCGAGGATCCAGTAGACAATCATTCTCAACCTACTAATTTGAGTTCTTTATCGATTGATATTGATGGATCTGTACAACATTCTCACATTGAGCTTCTTTCGCCTATTGTAAGTGAAATAAAAAATCGTAATAACTCTTATTAATTTTATAATTTCAATGCTCTAAATATATAACAAATAAATATATTTTTTCAATTTATAAGTTATGCATCAAATAAAAAAATGTAAGTTTTAAATACCATCTAAAAATTTCTTTTATCTTTATTTATATGCTGAATTATTCTTATTTGGCTTATTTGTAGCTTAAATGTCATCAACAAGTCTCTTTGGTATATTCATTCTATTCTAAGGCGTCTTAATAAGTTGCATTTCATTTTACAGGCTTTAAATACTGTAGAAAATTTACATTCCTTTTTGTTTCAATTATTTTTTTTTAAGTTTATTTAAAATTCATATAATACATATAATGATTATTAACGGTACAAAAGCCATTGAGAAGGTGAGGGGTGTGCTATCACCACCTCTTACACAAAACTTAGTTACATATTTGACCTACAATTTTAAGAATGGTATACAAATAAATACTGATACCATCAACAAGCCATTTGGAAAATTAAAAAAATTGTAACTGTAGTTGCTTGATACTCCCGTTTTAACAGAAAATTATTTGATTTGTATTTTAGGACAATCATTTAGTTCAAACTTCAAACACGTTTAAAGACAACATTATACCGTATGGCAATAAAGTTACTATACAGACAGTTGCTACACAGAATAAAATGCATTGAGAGATTCTACAAACAATTATTATTCATAAACATAAATAAAGTTACTATACAGTTACTAAAATTGGTTTGCGATACAAATTAGGTGTGTTTTTAGCTACCAAATGTTCATGGTTAGCTTCTTCTTCTTTATGGTTGACACTTCTCGCAGAAACAACAAAATTCTGTAAAGGAAGAGACTGGATCGAGCGGGGATACGAGTGGTCTTGAGGGCTGTCAGCTCTTTGATCAGATTGGGTTCGCGGCTACCGGCAGTTATGAGGACGAGGAATTGGGAGCCAGTGGAAGTATGTCCAATGCCGCAGGGGGGTCCACGAAACCTCGGGTCCGACGAGGGGCTGTCAGTGGCGAGGTCTTCACTGAGGAAGACGCGGCTTCCTATGTCAAGAAGGTCAGGCGAAATGTTATGTCTGCTTTTCACTTAGGCTATTGTTTAATAGTTTGCTGTAAAAAAATCAAAATGATCATGTGGTTCAAAAGACTACTTTAAAATATTGAACATTATACGGATTAATGTATTTTTTATTTGTGTTGGAATATTTTTATGTTTTTATTGTACAAAATAATTGCTGGATATTTATCACCCCTAATTTAATTTACGTCCAAGTACTATAATAATCATCTTAACATTTAGTAGTAAAACTATTTTTCTATGTAATAATATTATAATACTATTTTATTGGGAAGAATAGCTTAGCTTATTCGCATCAGTGTATCTTTTTTAGGAAAATATGCGAAAAACGAAAACACACCCAAAATAAATAATTTATTCAGCTAAACATAATAATGTTTAGTTATAATTGTTTAATTGATTGTATAAATTACTTAGCTTGATAGTAATTTTCTAATATTTTTTGTTAAAAGTGTAAATGCATGTTTACAAAAAATTTAAGTCAGCTAACATTAAACTTAAAGTATACTTATGCAAAATATTCTCCCCACCATTTGTACTTTGATACTTAAAATATAGATCCTTTTAGTGTTAAATTGTTTATTTTTTTAATCATTTCGTAACATTTATAATTTTTATCAATATAGTGCAAAACATTATATTGCCTTTAAGTATGCATACATATTGTAAAACTATGGGCATAATTATCACATATATGTAATTACACATTTAAAAGGGCATTAACATATTTTTAACATTTGAAAATTCTTCACAAAAGCTTACTATATATATATATTATTAATTTTTACTACATTTTTACTACATTTTTACTAAATAAATGGTTCAATATTAAATTATGATAGATCAACATAAGACGGTCATGGGTATACCATGTTATAAATAATATTTAATGTATATGTATATATGTATATATATATATCATTATATTCGTGAGAGTGAAATACAGTTAGCTAAGAATCGATGGTTCATTTATAAATTTCAGTGTTTCTATGTAATATTGCCTTAGTGATAATTTCACTTAGTTTTATTGAGTTGTATCCAACATCTTTTTCATTCAGTTCCTTAATTTTTTCGGATTTTAGGTTATACCTATAAATAAATTTTAAAATACCAGAAGAAAAGCAAGAAAAACATTTGTAACATATATTTCACATTTTATAAAAAAAGTGTTGTACATCGGAATTATTTTTTGGGCTAATTTTACTTATTTAACAGAATTAATTTTAATTTATAGATAGTTTTTTGTCGTCTACTCAATTTGACTTATATATTATTGTGTGTATTTTAGATATATTACATACATCTATATTTTTTACATACATCTCAGCATTGCAAACGTCTAATATATAAAGGCATGTTGTCTATATTGTACAACTATTGAAGACTATTTCTCTTTCATATATCGTTAGTTTTCAACTTTTGAACTCCTTATATCAAGGTGGACTAATATCAATCATTTTGTCCTTGTACTCTCTACCTTACTTTGTTTAATGTAATTTTCTGTAATGTAATTCTTTATATTTTTGTGTACCTATGTGAGAATTCTACCAAAGTGCAAATACATTCTACCAGTCAAAGAAATTTGTTTTATATGAAAATTTCAAGAGTAATTAGTAATTAGAGCCTAATGTTCTTAAATGACAGCACCTTATTCAATTTCTACATAATGTTATATAATTATTCTTTGCTTTAGTCTACATTTGGTTTAAGGTGCGAAGACTCAGGCAAAATCGCTTAGAACCTTGCAAATAAATACAGTGTAATATAACATTGTGGTGCCAATCATCTTAAATCGACAATTAAGCGTACTCAGCAACCCCGATGCTATTAGATCATTATCATATTTGTATCGTGGCCTAGTTTTGAAGGTTTGTGTATTCGAGTATGTTAGAGTCAACCTACCTAAGACACCAAAACAAACCCACATCACCTTGTATACTACACTTACTGATAGTATTGTATGAAGTCTTTAGCTACGTTAAATGGTGTATATATGCCACACCTCTAACTGTCAATTTGAAGTTTTACTTGATATTGTTTAAGGCTCTATCCATAGAGCCTTCTTTAGAGCTGTCTTTACATTCTAATGTCAAAGTATTTATAATTATGAAGTTCTGAGGATATGATTGATTTTGACTGATTACACATTTTTAACAATTTAGCTGTCGTATTTTATTGCACCTAACTAGAAATATTTCATTGTCGTCAATAATCAGATCTATAATGTATTTTCAACGAGGCGTTTGCTCGCTTTGCTTCATAATTTCTAAATCGATCATTTGTATCCGTGGCGCATAATAATATAATATAATGTATTCTATATTTTGTTTAATAGCAGAATAAGGATGTAATTGAAAAGCTCTCAGTGTTATATAATATTATTATAATATTTATTGTCCGGTTTTGATAATGACAAATAGCCTATTTATACAGTGCATGGTTACTTAGCTTATGACACAGTGTATCAATCTCAAAATATGACAGTGTTATTACAATTATGCTTTTTCGTTATTATCTAAAGCTTATTATGTTTTTAATGTGTAGACTTTCAGTTTACTCGAGTCGACAAACATATTTTACAAGACGTGCCCATCTAATAATACACAATGAGAGTAGTTGTATGGTTCGTTACTCAAGTTATTGCCTATAAAAGAAAGAATATATTCTACTTTATGTTTGACTTTATTCCAGGTTGTACCCAAAGATTACAAGACTATGGGGGCACTATCAAAAGCAATTGCGAAAAATGTCCTTTTTTCACATTTGGACGAAAATGAACGCAGGTAAGTGATTGCAATGACACTTTCAACAAGGAGATTTTAACACAATATTTAAGTTTGAAAATTAAGGAAGTTGTTTTTATTTTTCTCTATATAGCAAATTATATATAAATACTACTATATGAACTACATACATAATTTATATTGATATATAAATTCCTCTTATTCATTCACGCCAATATAATATTTTTTATTAAACGTTAGATTCTTGAATTTATCTTCTAGCTACAATGTTTTACTTAATATAGGGGGATTATACATCTATGCATACTGTAATACAGTAAGCTTTGGTATTAAACCTACATAAATATATAATATGTACTTAATATTATGACAGTGTCACTGTCTCTCCCTATGCTTTCCTAGCGACATTTTCGATGCCATGTTTCCAATCCATCGGAATACCAACGATATAATTATTCAACAGGGTGACGAGGGTGATAACTTCTACATACTTGATCAAGGCCAAGTTGATGTAAGTCTTTTTTACCTATGCATAGGAATGTATTTGTTTGTATGCATTTTATGTGTTATGCTTTCCCAGCCATGATTAAAGTTATACAGTTGACATTATTCCTGCAATATAGTTTGTAAATTGAGAAAAACTTTACAAAAATGTTCGACTGGTGTGTTGCTTTAATTTCATTAGTTTAAAATAAAATAGTGATTTATTTCTTATATTGTACTATAAAATAGTGGTTCTTAGTTTTGAATTTTATAATTTTACAGCTATTTTTGGATTATTTCACTTGCTATATCAAATTATTACAACTTAAATTACTATCATCCTACGAAATACTAAAATAAATACACTTTAATGCTTGGTTATTTATTGTTTTCTCCTAAAATTCAATACGTTCTAACGTTATCAAAATTTCATTGGCATATTTCTCACCAAAAGAAAACAATACCACATTTCTAGTGTTAAAAGTAGGGCTAAAATCTAAATGTTTTCATATTTTTATCTTGTATACATCTTATACCTTTCTAAACTTAAGCTTTACCAAGTATAGTATACTATTTTTTAAATTGAGAAATTAAAATTGTGATATTTATATCTTCATTTCAGAGTTATAAAATGAATTTTAATAATAATAACATATATAATATTGATCTATCTACAAGGAATTTAATAGAAATAATTTACAAAATGACAATAAACTATTTTATTTTTTGAAGCAACAATTCAATCAGTATATAATTATAACAGTCATTAATTTATATCTCTGAAATGTAGATATAAATATCACAAGTTTAATTTCTCAATTTAAGAAATAGTATACTATACTTGGTAAAGCTTAAGTTTAGAAAGGTATAAGATGTATACAAGGTAAAAATATGAAAACATTTAGATTTTAGCCCTAATTTTAACACTAGAAATGTGGTATTGTTTTCTTTTGGTGAGAAATATGCCAATGAAATTTTGATAACATTAGTAATTATTGTATTTTAGGAGAAAGCAATAAATAACCAAGTATTACAGTATATTTGTTTCAGTATTTTGTAGGATAATAGTAATTTAAGTTGTAATAATTTGATATAGCAAGTGAAATAATCTAAAAATAGCTTTAAAATTAAAAAAAACCGTAGTTATTTGCTTTGAAAGATTTAGGATTAAGCTATTATTGTTACGTTTAAACAAACCATATTATATTAAAGAGCACTTATTAGTTCGCAAAATATGTCAAATAAATCAATATATAATGTCATTAGGATGGCAGAAAAACAAATAATATCAACTTGCAAAATCAAACAAAATGAAAACCGTATTTTTACACTTAAATCTTTATAGAATAGATTTTAATGGGTGTGTTCACATTAAAATGAATTTGAAAATGAAAAATACTGGGTATGTTCATTAATTTATAATACGCATAACATTAACTAATTAATTTTTTATAGAACATATTTATTACTTTTTAATGTATATATGGAATAATATTACATGGATTTCTTTTATAGTACATATAGAATGTAAATACATAATAATATGTTCGAATCATAGCTATATATTTTTTATGCGTGGTCTTAAATATTATATCCAAATAATCTCACGATTGTAGTTACTTTGGTACCTATAGTTAAAGCAAGAATACTTTACTTTATGGAAATAATGTGCCATCTTAAAGATTTATTCATTATTTACAGAAATTATAAAGCAATATTTTTGTTTTTTATAGACTAATGAATAGTAATTGCCACTACTGACTTGAAAACATTATGTAACTATACCTATATTGAATTGCGTTATTACAATAGAATAGATAAACGCAGTTATCTGTTAAAGAATTGTACCTGTCTATATTCACCTTTGGGATGTTAGGCGAAACTATTTATCATTATTTATATTAAAATTAATTAATTAATGTTAATCTGATTAACTAAGCAAATAACTATTTAATTTTTATTATTGTTTTAAAGATCCATTTATTTGAATAAATTTGTAATAAGAAAAATAGAATAACCAAATTAATTAAACAATTGACTATAATTCACATTATAGTTTTAAGAAATTTAAAAAACTTCAACATGTGCGTATTAATAAATATAGAAAAGTCCAATTTACAGAATAATCAACTTCAAATCACGTAATATATTTATTATTAATAATAAATTAATTAATAATCTACAAATTAGGTAAAAATATAGAAAAAACAGCAATGTAACTAGTTTGCAACATTGTTACAGTTCTGTTTTATTTTTTAACTAATTATGTAATTGTTGACTGTGAAACTGTGTGATTCATGTTCATAGTAATATTATATGTTGTCACCAAATTAGTTATACCTACCTACATTCGATGCCAAATACACCAAATATGTTTTCATTTTTTATAAATAATTTCATCAACATATTACTTTAAAATATTAGTATCCTTAAATAAATTATTGACTATATTATTATATGGATCAACTACTGCTTATTTCTGAATTTTGACTGTCCCATTAGATTATAGTTGCTTCTGTGTGCAAGATTTTTACATTTGTATATTGCATTTTAGGGCAAAAGTCCAGACATACTAATACATATGCATTTCCTTACCACGCAGCTGTTTTTCCCGTATGCGCTTTATTTATTATAGTTAGGGAATTCGTAGACTTTTGGTGTATAACTATATGATATTTTTCATTTTGTTGTTGTCATTGGATTCTTCATATGTTTTCTTCCCTTTTAAAATGTGACGATTCAACTGACAACTCTGTGATAGTTTGTATCACCTATTTTTAGCCATTTGTAAAATCGTTTCACGGAATGTTTTGCAATCTGTTATGTGCAAATTTTTTTCTGTATATTGGCATAACACTTTTTAACTGAATTTTAGATACGTAATTTTATTACATATATGCAATTGCAGTTCTTTTAAGAAATAGATTGTTTCTAGCTAGTTTTGTTTTCATATGAATTATTTGAATCTTCATTTCAAATTTATTTTTTTCTAAATGGAAATACTAACATATATTGTGTATTATGTGTTTGTTTTTGTTACGCTTACCATAAGAGTTCAGTATATTTAATATAAAATGCTAGATAACAGACATATTGTATCCTTTATATTTTTTACATTTCTGTTTAATTTTTTAGTTCATGCGTATTATAATATGCTTAGAAATATGATATAGGTACTTACGTGCCCAGTAAAAAAACGAAAAATTTATAAATTTAATCAACCATAAAAATCGCTATTCACTTTCGAAATTCTCTTATTATAAAACACGAAATTGGCATGATTTCTGTGCGTGTTAACTCTTTTGTGATTTCTTTACTAAATGCGTTAATGAAAAAAAACCAAACATTGTTCTGGAATTTGAGATAATTACTTTCATAAATGAGTCAACATGCTACAGGTTACTGGTTTGCAGCGTGAAATTATTGTTGTATTTAAAACTGAACACACAACTTGGGGACTTGGCAAATGTCGCGAAATTCTCCAACAGTTTTTTTGTAATGTAACCAGGCATCAATTTAATTTTCGTCGTATCAAGAGTGAGACATGGTAATCAAAATGCAAGTAAGCGTAAGACAGGCTCTGGATCAGCAAGGAAATTTGTTTCTCCAGAGAAAAGCAACGTTGCAAACTTAGTTGTAACTCCTGAAGGTTCTTCAAATCGACACC
>JAYRBW010103869.1:0-19142 GCA_036023295.1 Invenusta paracnida
AAAAGTTAACCCCCACCCCAATATAACCAATCAATGCAGATATCTGCTTAGGAAATAATTAGTTAAGTATAATACAATATTAATAGCCAAAAGCAGCTTTCTATTGAACATATTTGAATAAATATCTATATTTTTAATAAATATCTGATTATTTGTGGAATATAGAGGTTATATTGTAATTTATAAAATGTATTATAATAATTTTCGAACAAATTTTACAATGCAGACATATTTCAGAAATATCTATGTTATAATATATAATATATATGATATAGATCTATGTGATAATAAAAATATTAACATTGATAATTACTTTTGGATTCAAGAGTTTAGCAAGGGCCTTACTTAGCCTCATTTCTTTTGGAATTGCCGATTTCGTATATATATATAGCTTAATCAAATAATATATAATGGGATGACTCCTTTTCTCAATTAAAATATTTATATGCTGCCAGATTTATATTGATAAAACAAAATTATATATTTATATCTGATCCAATTTGGTGGTTCCGAGAGAGGGTGTGCAACCGAAGAGGCGAGAATCAGCATGAACTAGACAAAAAAGAAGATGGGTTTGTTTTAAGCCGTGTCTACATTATTAATTTGTGTTTCATCGAGCTATCTCGAAGAAAATATATGTCTACACGATAGAAATTGTTCGATAAGTTTAATAGAAAACAGGGAAATTCTATTTTATCATTGGTTAGTAAAGCCGTGTCTACCTGATCAATTTTTTAATCAATTAGTTGAAAAAATTGATAGTGCGATATGTTAAATTCTCAATCTAAAATGTGGTTATTTCGAGGCTTGAATAAGAGCGCCAATGAATTTGTCAGGATATGAATAAGGGCCTCATATATTTTGTCAGGGCCTGAATAAGAACGTCGAGTATTTTGTGAAGCTCGGAATATGCGCGTGACTAATTTATACCGAAACTGTAAAATTGGAATAAGCGCGTCACAGATTAACGCCGAAACTGTAAAATTGGAATAAGCTCGTCACTGAATAAGAGTGTCATATGCAAGGATTTTAATTATTAATTTTGACCCTCTAAATAAGCTGACTGAGGAGAGGTGTTGATATTCTAGAAGTAACTAGATGCCGACCTCTGCCTGTATAACAAGAATGTTGGGTTACTGGGATGTAATAGATGACTGACTGATATTTTCGTTTGAATTGGAGCGTTGCTATAGTTAAAATTTGGCAGTTAATTCAAAATTTCAAATATAGTACAAACAAAGACTAAAATTGGTATAACGAAATTCATTTTATGTAAATTCCATAGTAAAAATGAGGACAAAACTTTAAAATTTGAAAAGCCACAAATTTAATATTAATTTGTTAAATTTCATGCAGTGTCGCGCTTATTCAGTCCATTGCATATCATACTCACATTCAGTGACGCGCTTATTCATTTATTTGCATATGACGCTCTTATTCAGTAATACGCTTATTCAGCCCCTTGCTGACGCGCTATTTCAGAATTTTATTTCAGCTTTATGCTCTTAATCCGAATTATACATTTGTAACGCGCTTATCCAGTGACGCACTAATTCAGTGGTGCGCTTATTCGGATAAACTCTTATTCAGTGACGCGCTAATTCAGTGACACGCCAATTCAGTGATGCGTTAGATATGGATTATGACAAATATAACTAGAAGGATCTAGTACTATATTGTGTGTACATATTACGAAAGCATGACTTCAAATTGAATGCTGAACTAGGGTGACCTTTTCTAAGGCCTTTTATCAGGGAATGGACTCAGTTTATAGAAACTACTGAAAGGGTATCTGACTGTCACTTCTTTGGTAAGGTCTTGGAAATTGCCTTCTATACTAAGCAAGCATAGTAGTACCAATATTATCAATCAAATCTCTGAAGATTGTAGCAGCTGACTAGATGTCAAAGGAAGAAATATCTCCAGAAAAAAACAAATTAAAGTCAAGATAATACCTCGAATCGTCATTAGAGAAGCTTTATTCAGAGAGACACAGGAGTAATTCATCCATGTTTTACTTTCGGAGACTACATTGGGGTAAAAATATATTGGAGAAGATAGTTTGAACAGGTTACTTTTGGGATCACTGAGATCAACAAACTCGCAGCCTATTCTGTCTATATAGATGATTTTGCGAAGGATAGAATTGCTAATTATGGTGGGATTTACATATATTATTATATATACTGATAACAAACGGAACGGCTTCTAATTTTATGGTTTTATAGTATTAGAGATATGTACTAACATTTGCATAAACTAAGTAAATTCACGTATAATTCTTACATCAACTAACATGTCAGACAGGACTATATTTTGTTAAGAAATTCACACCATTCTTTTTATAAATTCAGTGCAATGTTTGAGTTTTAAAATCGATCAATTTTGTTATTTTCAAATTTCCTATCTATTTATTTATCATAAAATGTATGATATTTTGCTGCAATTTATTTACTTGATTTAAGTTCCAGGATTTTTTGCTTATAATTTACAATAAAACAAACAAACGAAATTTTAATGCTTAATTATAAAATAGTTCAATAAGAATTTTGAATATAACTTTTTATAATATCTTTACATTATATTCGTTAGCATAAAAATTGATAAACACAATTTACAGTGATTCATTAATATTTAATCAGTCTTTTTATTCCATTATTATGTAGGTAAAATTATATTTATTATTCAATGTGTATTTCAATAACGTAAAACATCGAAACATATTTAGAGTTACAATGATAGGGTTATAAATTAAAATGTTATAAATTAAATTGAGGTCATATTTATTAATAAATTATTCAATAATTATTTACTACTTTTTTTCTAATAATAATGGAAACTTACGCATCAGTCTCCCAGTCTCGAGCTGGGGAGTGGGCGAAGGCAGCAGCAGGTGTCGCGTGGGAGATGCGAGTTGTTGTTACCATTCCAGCCTGTTTCCCTTCGTTTATTGCGTGGATTAGAACAGAAATGAGATCTGAGTCGGGTGTGTAAGACGAACAGCTTTCATGCTTTACCTTGGAATCGACTCCAATGGTGAGGAAATTTGACTTAGCACCTGAAAAGAAAGGATAGTTAGGGTCAACAGTACTTATGTTGTATAAGAGAGTTTAGACAACTGTTATCAAGTTGTATTTACTTAAGACTACATTTCAGAAATTCCTAGTATAGTCTCGATAATACATCGATTTACAAGATTTACTTTGCGATGGACATATGAAGGGAATTTAATGGTAGCTTCAATATTATTTAAAATACAAACAAACAGCAAATTTGCGCAGTTTTTTAAATAAAGCTTCTCAACTCGATTGATCATTCTGCTTTAAAGTAGCATTGCTAAATTACATTAAATGACATATTAAACAAAAAAACAATGAATATTTTAGACAGATCTTCAGTTAGATAATGTTAGATAATGTTATTAGATTACAACGTTCGTAAAGCAGGGGAAAACTTAGTACCTACCTTGTTAAATAATCATACGCATCACTGTACATAGTCAGTGTTTTAGCTAAAAAATTCCTGTAGGGTTAATTACAAATATATGCAAATTTTAGTCGAAGTATTGTATTAGTGAATTATTTAAATTATAGTTTTAAACAATTTAAACTTTATTATAAAATAATAACAGACAGTCTTAACACAATTGAAATGGTTCAAATTGAATTAATTTTCATCATCATGGATATGTATAATACTGGTGAAGAAGGTCTCTAAAAATATGTGAAATTTACCCGCAAGCATTGCTGTGGCTGTCGCTCCAGAATCGGGTATCTGATAGTCCGATGTGTAAGTTTTAAGTAACCCAACACTCGGGAATCGTTCAAAATGTAAATACCCTTCTTCTCCACTTCGAAGATTTCCCTTCAGCTCTCCTTGATAGAATCTTGAGGTTGTTATTGTTGATATGCCCATACCATCGCCTATGAAAAGAATGACATTTTTCGCTTTCTTATGAACAAATTCTTTTTGTAAAGCCTCGTGCAAATCTGCGAAGGACTTGCGATTCCAAAATGCCTGCTCTTCAGGAATGTTCAAGAATGTCACTTCAGTCGGCCAAAAGCTAAACAGTACCATATATAGTAGAGCATACATGACTATCGCTTTACAAAAAATAAAGGTTCACCAGCATATATTTTATAAAGCAGATTGTTAAAGATTAAAGGCTGTTTCAGTACGTACACATGCATAAGACTATATATGTACCTTTCACCTTTGAATATACAAGCGAGAAATATTTACAAAAACTAACCAATAGTATTTAAATAAACAGTATTTGAATGGGAATGGCTAATTAAGGATTCTTATACAAGCAAGTTTACTAGGTATCCTGTATAAAATTAAAATAAATACATTTATATACTGATTTTCTGTTTCATTTAAAATTAGAAACACATTAAATGTATTCATTTGGGAGTAGTATATTATACACTTCCACCTGAAAGTAACGTCAATTGTAAACAAATAAATTACTCTTAAAGTTATTGAGGCATTTTTTTTCAAATACAAATTTACAATTAATTATGAAATACGTTACACAACACATTGGTATGATTTTATTCATTTTGATCAAGCTTCCCCTCCCCTGTGACGGATATGATTAATTAGGTTGCTTTAGTAAGTCACGCAGCATGAAAGAAGTCATGATTGAATGAGAAGTATTGGCAGAACTGGTTAGAACGGACACTAATTGGACAATTAAGAAATGGGTCAATTTTGTATACTGATCAGTCTCGTTCAGGGTTGTTAGCGATGTTATGTAGACTGAAAAGGAAAACCAGTAATTCAGCGTCAGCAGAAACTCACAAAGGCGATGAAACTCTCAAAATTGCAGCTTGGTGTTATTTTTCTGTACTTTAAGTTCCTTGTTATCTTTTGTTCAAGGACATTTGAGTGGAGGTCGATGTATTGATACCCTTCGTTAGGTGGTTATCCCTATTAACTGTTCTTATTTGTAAGTAAGATTAAACATGTAACACGATGCCATAACTACTCTTTTCTTACCCATAGACCAAATTTATGCATACTCATAGGATCATCTTGTTCTCGCGACTTAAATTCAATCAAGATCTTCATGTCATACATTAATCAAATGTTTGACCTTTGCGATGATTAGATAGATAAATTTATGACTTTGATAAACTTTCAACAATACATGTTTGAAATAATATGTAAGATGTATACACCATATACATGTTTATGAAACCTGCTGATCTGATCGACAACTTGAGCATGTGTGGGCTCCAAGAATTATTTCAAAATTTATTTACAGCCTTCTGGATCACAGAGTAGAGATAACAAGAGCTTCAACTCTAAAACTTTTTTGTATACACCTAAAAAATTAGTTTGCAAATCCTTGTATACAAATTAAAACAAAACTATGGACTCATAAAAATAATATTATTAAAAAATGTAGTATACTACTATTAGAGGTCGAAATATGAGTAAGTAATACATATTTAAAATAAGTTGAGAAGTTTTTTAAAAGTTATTTTGTTAAATATAATTCAAAAGTTATTGTAATAATTCTAATTAATATAAATGTATATTTTACATGATATTTGTTAAATGGGATATGTGAATACTTTTAAATATACCAATTTATGAATATATGTAGCACACTGGTACATACAGGTAAACAACAATTCGTAAAGTAAAGATGTAGTATGTACAAAAGTAGATTTAGCAAGTAAATAGCTTTGAAACATTAGTTTCATTGTATTAAGTTAATACAAAAATATAAAGTAAATAAATATATTTATCTATACTTTGTGCTTTATACATAGTACATATGAGATAACGATAATAGAACTTTTCAGGGCTGCTAAATATGGAGTTAACTTAAAGTGCTAAACTTATAGTATATTACATTATTTAATTTTTAATCATTTTGGTTCTAAAAATTAAGCAAAGCAATCAAATTCTTAATGAGATATGACTACAAATATCGTAACTAGTTTAATCGGCTCAAAAGCGACTCAAATTGATTTATATCTATATGTTTTGTACACTATTCTAGTGACGACTGTATATAAACTACATATTTAGATTATAAATAACATATAAAGAAATGACCACATTTGAACAACTTATTGATATTATATGCTAAATCACTACTATTTTACTAACGAGACTAACGCTTTTTTGGTTCCCTCAATTGGTCTATACGTGTGCGTTTGAATTGGTTGATATGTTTGTTTAGGAAATTTAGGAATTCCTCGAAAAAGGCACGTAAAAAGATTTCTGCGATCGACAGCTTCTTGCACAGTCATGCCACCAAAATCGGGTCTTTTGGCATACCCGAGGGATGCATGAGGCAGCTTGCGCAGCGCGGCTTTTGGTGTGCATTGCCACATAAGATTTAATGATTTTAAATTTTTTTACGCGTTGCGCCACGCTGCGCTGCGTTCAGTGTATATAGGCTTTAAGAAGTTTGATTGTAATATCCATTTCAGTGTCCAGTTCTGTAAGTTGTTTGCAGGCTAAAGGATTGCTGTCTCTGATATGGACGAGAGGAAATAAGCCACCGCCTCTGATTTCTTCATTCCCGCCTGGCGTTTTTCTATTTTTTCAGAAGATGTTATAACCTGGAATCGCGCGAGATCTTAACTTTCTTCTGGGACAATATCGGACTTTTATTTTAATAAATAACATTTTAACAGTCGCTTTTTGCTAGTATATATATACTCAATAGTATATATTGTACTCAATGTGTTAAAATATTGTACATATCATGTATGGTATCTGAATACATTTTTATTAAAAAGCAGTAGTCAAAAAATCACATTTTATAGGAATTTTTGAATCAAATGTTAAAATAATAATGAATGAGAGTGCAACTTGAGTTAAAATCCTGAGTATTATATACCGTATTATATCACAGTTCCAAGTGAACATACGAATGCTTTGAAAGTGTTGCTGTATGAAATTATATATTCACGGTTTTGTTTAACGAATAATAGTAAAAATGTATTGACGCAAAATTTCCGCAGATTAGAATGGTCTGACAGAGCGTTGCAGTGACCAGTAAGAGGACGCTATAAATATCTTGCACACAATAATAGACTAATTTGTGTAGCTTATTATCTTTGTGAAATATACCCACATATAAATAAACTCTGCACTTAGTCAAGAAAATCTAAATATTTAGATTTCCTTGACTAAGTTCAGTTTCTTTATTATTTTATATTTGCCGATATAGACTGGGGATATATTATAGGTATAAGAGAAAATCTTCATTTTATGTGCTTATTTTGTTAATCAAATTTTATTCTAACGCTAAATTCAGTGGATAAATCTGTAGGTGAATAGGTATTATTCAATAGTTTTATCGACCTTAATCGACTAAGTGTTTTAAATACAAAAGTGTTGGGCACATACAATTCTGTGGTATAATACTTAAACATTTCAAGATAAAATTAATTAAAACAATGCATTGTTCACAGAACAGTTAAAGTTATAAATAACTTTAGATTTCCGAGTACAATGTTAATAATGTTGAAAAAAGCATTTAAAAAATAATATATGTGCAATACTTTTTATTCTTTCGGATGAAAATTAAATAAAAAATGTATTTATATATGTATGAGTTTAAAAGTATATATATATAAGTATTCAAATGAAAACTCATTTTTCATTTCTTTTGTTCTGGGAAACTAAATAATTTTTTTCTTTAGTTTGGAAATGAAAAGTAAATTCTGTAGATCACAAATGTTAAAATTAATACGCTTTTGAGATAATGCAAATGTTTCATTGAACACAATATTATCTCGTTATGAAAATTACCGTCCATTATAATATAAATAGGGGTATCACCTTAAAATTATAATTACCTGTCATATAATTAAATTTGTTAGAAGTTTCTCAACTTAAAGAGAAAGCAAATAGTTAGTTTGTTTGATCAGCATGTATATATATATAAACCCATGAAGTAAATGTTTAAAGAAAAAGACATCCTATGTGTAATTGTAATGTATAATATATATAATCTGCATGATGCAATATTTAATTATAACGTTTTTATAACCTGTCTGAAAACACAGCATAACAAAATATATTTTTATGAACATTTTGAACATAGAAAACAATTTTGAATTTTTAAATATTTAAACATAAATTGATATGTATTAATATTATTCAAATATAACAATATAAATTATTATTAAATGAGTAAGACAAATTCCATCTATCTAATTTGTCTTAAACTCAATAACTATTTATTTTATTATGTTATTCTTTATTTCTATTTTCCCTAATATAAAGGTTTTGTAAGTATATGATAATTACAAATATGTAAAAATAAGGAATTATATTAAAATTTAAAGAAATATTTAATTAAAAAATAGTAAATAGAATACTATATAATACATATTACACTAATGTGTAATATTATTACACACCGGCAATAATATAAATGCGTCATTTAACAAAATACTCATGTGGTTTTGACTACATACTCGTATAAATAAGCAATAATATAGAATATTTTATTTTTTAAGAGATAAAATATGGATATCCTTTTATTGCGTAATAATCTATTTATTACAATTTTAGTGAAAGTGTTTTATGTTTTCAATAATAAAATATAAAAATATAAAACAATCTATAATGGAGTAAGAAAACAAAAATAGGGATACCTAAGTCATTATTATTCGTAACACACAAATTTATTGAATATTTCACGTTTCTAGCCATAACCT
The DNA here is from genome assembly GCA_036023295.1 of Invenusta paracnida. Lineage (NCBI taxonomy): Eukaryota > Metazoa > Platyhelminthes > Proseriata > Coelogynoporidae > Invenusta > Invenusta paracnida. Next base: position 8,700 of record JAYRBW010103869.1, read on the forward strand.
TACAAAGTAATAAACCGTTATAGAATAAACAAGTATGTATTAGTATGTCTTCATCAACAGATTACTGGTCTAGACAGTTTATCTTGTAGTTTTGTAATAAAAGTCTCATTTCACTATAAATGTTTACATAATTATATCTTCATACTTTTCATAAATAAAAAATTAACTACCTACTACAAAGCAGAATTATTTTATTTATATTCTAAAATCTACACATACTTCTTTATTATTACTAAAAGAACAAAGCTATTCATTATTTCTAGGAAACTACATTAATTTAAAAAACATTATTTAAGTTTTTATCATTACTTGAAAAGACGGAATTTGATTTTATGTATGATAATTTTGTTCCCTATTAAATATGATACTTTTACCTATTTTTTTATTTCTATTCTACCTTATTCGTTTTATCTTAAAGCTCGGGAAAAAAATATTAGTATAACGAAGCTTCATTAATGATATTAATTTTAAAGTTAAAAAAAACACTATGTTAACTAGGTATATATTTATATTGTTTCTTGTGCTATGGACTTTTTTCATTGTCTTATATTATAATGTTTTATAAGATATATTCAGGGACCGTGTCACAAGCTTAAGATTCGAGGGGTCAAGCAAAAATGGCCACAAAGAGTAAATAGGGTACTTTGAAAGTGAATATTTATAAAAGTCACATTAAGGGTTTGGGCGGTAAGTTATGCTTTAAACCGTTTCTTTATTATGAAATGTTCATTAAATTGAAAGTATAGGCCTTTTTCAAATAAATATTTAGAAATTTAGACAACTTCATCTCAGCGTTAATATGATGGCTGATGTTAAATTTATTGAACACGGTTTTAAAAAAAAATAAGGAAGCGAAGAAATAACTTTATGAAACGCTTTAAAAAAATAGTTTATAGAAACTATTTTTTGTATCAAAATATATAACTGAATTATTAATACTATACTATTCTACTGTATATATAAAGTTTAATATTCGAGAAATATTCATTGAATACAATCAATTTACAATCGAAACCACATTATACGTAAAAGCGAAGTAAAACACTTTATAAAAAGCAATATGAATTTAATATAAAATGGTGTCTGTCCTAATTTATATAATGAAGGTTGTACTAATCAGTTATACCTTAATTATAATCTAATTAAACCTTATACTTAATGTTATAAAGTTTACTTATTAGGTTATAATTAAGTAAAACAGATGTAGTACAACCTTCATTATATCAATTGGAACAGACACCATTTTATATTAAATTCATATTGCTTTTTATAAAGTGTTTAAAAATCGTTTTTACATTACATTACATTGGAATAGTGCGTGGTATTATTTGTCGCAAGGTCAAGGGACACTTTGTACATAGGTGTGCTTACATAGTAATAAAAAAACGACGAAGAACGGTTCGCTTAATTTACAACATAGAATATACAGCTATTCGATAAATAAAGTAACATTTTACTATATACTTGGGAAATCCCTTATGCGGTCACGATTATAAATCATTTCTATAGATTTATATTTCTATGACTGATTATGTTCAGTAATAATAAACATAAGCAATCAATACACTATAAATAACAAGGTAGACATCAAAATGAGTGTTAACTCTTGTAAATATATTTGTACAATATATAAAAAATAAATGCATTCAACTGTGAAAACGGTGACATACTATAATTAAACAATTCATACTGAGAAAGGGAAATTGGAGAATTGTTTTTCTTCTACAACCATCCATGTCAGCCAATGTGAGATTTGATATAAAAGATTCAAAAGCAAGTCGAAGATGGTAAGATTTTTGTAATAAAAAGTTTTAAGTTGGATTTTTTGTATTTGGACCCAGCTCTAGAGATGCGAGATTACAGGGGAATTTGGATCTTTTATATGTTCCGAAATGTTGTATTTATGTGTAAAGCAAGTATCGAGAGCCTCTCAATGTAGAATTATGAAACATTTAAAATATACAAATCCGCATGTATTGGTACATCTCAAGAGACGTACTCCATATATAAACAATAATATTTCATATGAAAAATGGAAAAATTTTAGTCCAGAATATAATATCACTGTCTTGCTTATGAATCTTTTTAATATTAACATCTTGCACCTTCTCTAGTGAACAGTTGTGAAGAAGAAACATTTCTCTCATTTCTTTCATCAGTCTGAATTGTTAATTTCTCTGTTGTATAACTCATGGAAATAGAGACTTAGATTCCACTCACTATAATTTTTTGGGTTTTTACTATTGAATACATTTTATGAATAATATATTTGTATGCACATATTTTGCATCAGATATATAATTGTCCTAATATCCAGTTATCTGTTGACGAAGACAGACGAAACGTCCAGAGAGAAAACATATTATATTGATATATCCATTTAAAGCTTCCTACTGTTTTAACATAAATTTATTGATTATAAAAATAAAAGTGATTTTTTAGTTATTGAAAGAATCACTTAACAAATAAGTATCGTAATTAATGTATGTATATATATTCAATAACAAGTGTAGTAATATGGTAAAACATAATATAATTCATAATAAAGACGTCATATATATAATATAGACGTCATTATAATAATGATATAGCATTATTATTGACAGAATATAAATTACTAGTAAAGTAGTATTATCTTGATGAATGCAATTTTGAAGTTTTTCCCTTTTGTAAACATAACATTTTAAATTAAGTAAAAAACTCAAAACAATTAAGTTACAAAAAAATGCAATGTTAAAAAGCAATAGATATTATCATAAATACATACATATATATACATATACATACATATAATGCTGAATAAAACAGGGATATATTATTTTTTCAATTTTTCCATTGAACAAACCCTTTTGCTACATGAAGTAAATTTTATTTGAAGGAATTTAGTTAATCAAAAGTCCCTTTTAGTCCAAATCATTTTTATAAAACATAATTTATGACTGTCATTTTACATGCATGCAATTTGTCTTAAACAAATATGATTAATATTTGAACATTTTCGTATATATGCTTTTCAAGGTTGGATGGTATCTATCTATATTCCACATATTAGTATTTAAAAACATTGGTTACTGGTAAATTATCCCTATAATCTAAAAACAAACTAGATGTAAAAAACATATCACAAACATTGTAGAATAATATTTCCTCATGAAACTGGACTAATTGTCAGTGTTTATCAAAATGGAATTATATTTAAAAAAATACGTATAGTTAATCAATCGTGATTGAGAAATATAAGGAAATAATTAGTTAACTTTGTATATAACCAAAAGAATGTTCAATATTGATCTATTTATCCTGATCGGTTTATAGTCGGTTTACAATTGAGATTCTGGAAAATAAAAGAAGCTGTATTAGATTATATTATCTTTATAATATTAATAAAATATTCTATATAAATTATAAATTATAAATAAGTGTGGATTCATCACTTTCATAATTTAACCATAAGACAGTTCCAAAGAAAATTTTTTTGTAAAATATGAAAGAGAGAGAATTATTCCTTTTATGTTATATGTTAAGAAACATTGTTACATTAAATAAATATAAGATTTCTACCAAGTGATAAAAATGTATAAATGATAAGTTTATACATTAACATATTTTATGAAAATAGTAGTGCTAAAGAGTCGAAGCGGAAACCACGACATTAGATATTATAAAGATACAAATATAAATATATGTATATCTTGCCTTTATTATCAGACCGTTGCGCTGCAAAGTAAATGGTGTAAAAATGGAGCATTTTACATAGATTTTCAATTAAATGTTATGAATACTATTTATAGAAGATTGTAAATATATGCTTACCTATTTGAATTCGTATTATAGCGATCATTATTGGTATTATGAATACAGGTATAAGTATAAAGATAACCCGATAGATATCCTCACTTCCACTAATTTCATTTCGTTTATACGATGCTAAAGTAAAAGTAAAATGTATGATATAGAAATTACAAAATTGTTGATAATAAAATCTATGATTTAAATATTGTAAGTGAAAATTAAAGTAATCATAAATAGTTTTACTCTTTTCTGTGAAGTAAAAATAATTTGAAAGGGTAAAAATATAAATTATCCATTTTAAAACCGTCCAGTTACAATTTGATGTTCAATGTAGATCACTTTTTACATAATAATTATATATATATACATTATGTGAAATACTTTAATATCGATTTATAAAGTTTTTTATTACATTTCGATTTCGATTTCTATTACATTATTAAAATTCTCCCAAATTAAAATGAAAAATATTTCTAGTTCATTTAATTTAAATTTTTATTAGAATGTTAGTATCGACTTTAAAAGTATATTACAAGTTCAAGCAAAATTTGAAAAAACGTATAGAAATATTTGATTTTGAATAAAATGTATGTCCAATAAAATGTTAACTATGATTTTGAGAATATGAAAATTGATATTTTTAATGAAAGTAATTTTACAAAAAAAACAATAAATTAATAAAAAGTGAAGTTTAGCCACAAATTTATGTTCTCTTTTATGACTCAGATCACTTGAGTAAAATCAGGAAGATTGATTAATCGGCTGAAAAGAGCGAAATGCGTCTGGCATTTGGGTATGCGGCAATTGACAATTTTTTGATTATATGTAATAAGTTATTTATTAGTTAAAAATGTGTACAATAAAAAACAATAGTAACGTTTTACCATCAATGAAAGTACACTTTGAAAGCAGTGGTTTCAGGGCTGAATTGATGGGAATAATAACTATTTGATAGTTGAAGTCGTCTTTTAGATGCGGCTGTAAATAACGCAATCCCATGGACTGTTCTTCATCAAAGTAGTCAAAAGTTCCGTAATAATCCACTGGAATTTCATCTCCTCCGCATTTCTCAGCAACCATATGATTAATAAAATCAATTTGCCACTAAAAAGCATATAGTTAATCACAGAGAAGATTTTAGCTAGAACTGTAATATATGCCATACTTACGCTAGAATTAAACAATAATTAAATATTAAATATTTATCATTTATAAATTAATATAAACTAATATTATACAAAAAAAATTGTAATTTATCTATTTATAAATTTGAGCCATGTATATTTGCGTATCTGAAATGTCTTTGGGCCGATGTTTTCAACATTGTTTGAATAATACACTGAGTTTGATATCATTCAGTCGCCAATACATCTGGAAATGCGTTAGATTGGTCAACTTTGGTTCCAATTTCAGTTAAAAATGTGTTTTTTCTGAATCTTAAATCTTTAACCATTAAAAAAGCAGCAATAGTACAGAAATCACCACATGAACTGAATTCAGTATGTTTACAGATTGATGATTCGCGATAATAATTCGCTGAAATATACCGAGATTTGCAGATTGAATAATAGAAGCGATGCAACACTTGATGACTCCATAACTAGGACATTTATCTTAATTAATTTGAATAACTGGACTTAGAAATAACTGTACTGCACCTTGCAAAAATACATTTTTTATAAGTAAATAGGAATACATGAAACACACATATATGTATATTGCGCTAATTTATAATAAGTCTAGGATATTCCCATACATATTTATTATATCTAAACGAACCTAAGCGAACCTATTTTTAACGCATCTAATGTAAATTTACTTAGTAAAGATGAATAGTTCCTGTACATATCCAAATATTTATTTATTTAATATTAATGCAAACGAGGCAGCAACGATCCGATATCATCCAAAATAGATGTAGGAGTTGTGATGTTATAAAGGTAAAAAGATTTAATAAAATAGGTCAAAGAAAGAAATACACTGGAGCATATAAATATAAATCCTATTACAAATATTGAGAAAGCTGATAAATATAATTAATTTTCAATAATGTGTCACAATCTCTTTATAGTTATAATAAAACAGTTTATTACATTTTGAAAAAAACGATAGAACTTTTGTAGTTTTTATAACCCACATTTTTATTATAATGAATGCATTGAAACAAACGAGAAGAAGTTACCGTAAATGGACCACACGACACACAGGTATAGTGGACGTATTGGAGACAGATGTTATCTGAGGTAAGTAAAAGTAGAATATAATGCTGAGGAAAGTCGCCCAATTGCTTTGAAGCTGACCACTTCACGTTCATCTTGTTGCCCCAGAGTTTGCAGCTCAAATCGCTAACTGGACCAGTTTCAGTCAGATTGGTGTTAGTGTAGACGCGAATTGGTTCAGTCATTTGAGTAGAAGTTGCGCCATGACTGTCCATTCCAATTGCGTGGAAGGTAAGAAACCCCGTCAATCTTTCTGGTAGAGTTATTTTGAAAGTTTCCGACGTTAGAGTAATTTCCATTTTTCCTTGTTCAAAGCTAAAATAAGTAAAATCCTATTAAATTAATGCTCACAATTATTGCATTTCAAATGCTATGACCAAATTTAAACGGATTATTAATAAGCTAAATAAACTATGATTCATTTTGCAAATTATCATAGAATGCTGGCAAAAACAGAAACTAATGGAAATTTATTTCGTAAAATTAAAATAAACTTTCAGATTTTCATTTCGTTTCTGTATTAGGTACATATTAACAAAACTTATGATAAATGACAATAAATGAGTAAAAGATAATATTATAGATAATTAGTCTGCTAGACTACAGTGTCATCCATTTATCGATTTTTAATAATTAATAAGGTCCTGAAAGGACACATTAAAAACTTCAATTCATACCAAAAGCGTCACTACGTTTCAAATTGATAAACTTCTGTAAGTATCTATCTTTTATAGAATTTCATCTTGAGTAAACAGCTCAACAGTGTAAACGAGGAATATTTATTCTCAATTCGAGAATTTTTTAATTTCTGTTTTAACACGAAGTGCCGCGCGCTGCATATATGAATTGTTTTCAGTGACGAGACATCTTCACAATAGGACAACACCGCGGCCACATGGATGTGAATAATCATCCGACATAAAGATGTCTCAACAACCGACTATCTCTAGAAATAGGAAACAGTCTTCAGCGGTAACACTGCACAACTGCGCAGCTCACGTTAAGTCACTCTAAGGTGTCCTCACATCCGCAAACTCAAGGATTTAAATGATCAGTAAATCTGCTTTCTATAAGGAATAATTGAACATTCATTTTATCACAGCTGTCTTGTTTTCCATTGAAAGATTGAATTGAACTTTCTTATTTTTATTTGAGATGACCTTGTTATAAAAGAGTGTAATTATAGAAAACATTTGTGATGTAATATTATACTTAAATTGAAGTTTAATTAAAATTTTAAAAATGAAAAACATTTGAAATACTTATAGCACAAATATTATAGGATGCATTTTAACATTAATTGTGTAATGAAATGTATTGTAATTGTATTCATTCTGTACAAACATACTTCATAATACCGTTATATTTTTTGCTGCAGTAACTATTTGTTTTGTGTTTAAAAATATAATAAAGACATATTATTCACTTATCGCATTAAATATTTAGTTATTCAAACAAATGATCTGTCCTCTTGTCGAGAAAGACATACCAAACCTCCACGATCCATCAACCGAAGCAAGTGTGTATCTTTGGAACCATTAACCTTCGATGTCACCTAAAAAAAACTGCACTTCATGTAAAGGAGAGCCTTTTCTACAACTAATTCACTGAAATACGTATACAAAGGGTTCTGAGGGAGGGCAAACTGGAAAGCCAGAATTTTCTCGAGTATGTCAAGAATGGACTCGCTTCCCTTGTAGGTATTATAAATATAGAAGAAAGCTACATTCATTCCTTATGATTCATGTTGCATCCAATTTTCATTTTTAGTTTTTAACATTCAAGATTCTTCATAATTAAATTAATTGAAGCAGATATCCTCTTTTGTATTGATAACTTGTTTAGATAAGGCACATTTAAGATGAACTTTTGTCATATATTCACTGTTTTTCTTTGAATAAATTTTCTTCTTTCAAAACTATTATAAATAATAATATAGGATTGTAACCAACTCTTAAAATGGACTGGGGCAAACGTTTTTAAATAAGGACACACAGATAGAAAAAGGGGCAAACATATAATAACAAATTAAATACATATGTATATATTATGCACTTTATTATATAATAGATTAGTCTTATGTATGGGGCAAATTTAGTGAGGAGCAATTTGTAAAATTACTCAATGCGCTCACCTTTCATGCATTTTAAATATGAAAATATGAACGGAGTTGGAAAGCCTCATTTGCCTCAATGTAGTTCGTTCATATATGTAGTACGTAGCCACAGAGGGGGTGGGGGTATGATGAAATGCGCGTACAGGGGGGAGGGACGGTTATTTTGCTCGATTTTTATGCTACACGTATTACATGAACGACCCCTTACGACCTTGTAATAAAATGACAATAATTTTAATACTTATCAATTTAATAAATATCAGACATAATATATATCAAATACTATTTTTATTGTAATAATGATGTTTTAAGTAATATTGATCTAATTATACTCATAGGGAAGTAGCTATATAAAATACACAAAATACGGTTTTATAACTCACTTACTGACAGTACCAAAACACGTTTAGCTTGCTGAATGCATTCCAATTTTTAACATAAAATGTAAAAGAATTTTTTACTTGTGATAATAAGTAGTAATCAACCTCTTCATTAATTTGGCAAGTTGCTCGATTAAATTGCATTTTTATTTTAATGCCTTTTAATAGAAAATTATCTATTGTAACAGAAATTTGTCGCGTGAAATCTTTGTTCAACGTTGTAGAATTAAATTGTGGAATTTCATCCTTTCCATCAATTGTCATTGTTACATCCAACTAAAGGGAGAATACGGTGTGCGACAAAAATAATCACAATAAATATATTCAGATAACCAAAGCATACAAAAACCACGATTACCTATTATAATTTTATATTACATGTTTAAAAATATTTGTCAATAGTAATATTAACTTTAAAATAATATAATAGCCATAAGCAGTTCTTGAAAATAATTTATAATAAATAAATATTTATAATGAATATTTTATAGGTACTACTTTATTGATATCTAATTTATATAAATTTAATTAAAATAAAACAATAGTCTGTCGATGAAATTTATAACGTGATGCATTTAAAATCAATAACAGTTCAAATCTGTCAATTATGTATTACGATTGATATAAAAATACTTTAAATAAATAGTATATTATAGTTAATCTATATAAATGATTATAACCTAATCTGTGATAAAATCCATAGAAATAGATAACGTTTAAATAAAGTTAACTAGTTATTCAATCTCAATGATAAAATCATTTGTGCATTTAAACTTTCAGCATAAAATTCGATTTTTATAATATATATAATTAGATATAGTATTGGTATATATTTCCAATATAGAGATCCGTGTGAGTATTTTTTCGATAAACCTTGCTGGAAATCACTTTCCCGGACATAAACTGGCAAGGACTAAATCGCTAGTGGAGTTTCTATACAGCTGTCTACGGGAAAAAGTGACCCCTCCCACTCTGAGAGTGAAATTACCATATAAATGGAGATGCAAAAAGAAATGGGCCCATGAAATCGAGATCAAACTCACAAAAGAAGAAATTAGAAAAAGACACAGAGAAATGGAATTACTGTCTACAACATGCTCGATCGATAAGCAGGTACTTTGTCTCACAATGGAAACACAACACTACATGAGTTTATTGAACAATACCCGGAGGAGATTCGACAGAACGATGGAAGACAAGAAACAGAGTTTTACGCGGAAGTTGGAATGGTTAAGATCGAAAAAACTTCACAATAACGAAACCCAGGGGGTCCAGAACGTAAACAAGGAAGAATTCAAGAAGAGGTTAGTTAAAAACTTATCCAGCATATCACTGTCTACCGAGGAACAAGATGTGTTACAACTGGGACTCAATTTTGCCATCACACCGTCTCGGTTTCCCCTAAATGAGACAATCGCAGCCATAGAAGAAGCCATTGAACCACTTCAAGAAAATAACAAAGTTATCGTCAGAGCCAAGTGCATGGACATACTTAAGAAGAAACCGAAAATGAACAAGAATCTCACGACGCACCAAAAAACAGGACTGGAGTCATTGAGACGGAAAGAAGACATTATCATCCTACCCAGTGACAAAGGGAAGTCTACAGTGATTCTGGACAGAGTGGATTACCATAGCAAGATAACAAATTTATTACAAGAAGGACCTTATAAAAGGATCATCAAGGACCCAACAGATAAACTAAACAGAAATTTGAAGCTCATCCTCGACAAGATGAAAACGAAGAACGAGGTGAACGAAGTGGAACACAGGAAACTTCGAAACACGGCTCCTATCACACCTCATTTCTACGGACTACCAAAGGTCCACAAAGAAGGCTGTCCTCTCAGACCAGTGGTGAGTTTAATAGATTCGGTGTTTTCTAAGATAAGTAAGGAACTGGCTAATTTATTGAGACCATATGCAGAGAATATTC
>JAYRBW010103880.1:0-19142 GCA_036023295.1 Invenusta paracnida
ATTAAATGGGCAAATTATGCCCAATTTATAAAATACACTACAGTAATCGTCAAAGTGTAAAATCACACAGTTAAAAAAGTTACAGTGTAAAATCACACAAAACTATGTTTTCTTAAATAGGCTGTGTAATATTACACTAATTTAAATAATAATGTAAGTGTAAAATATATTTACCCTATTAGTGTGTAATTTCACACATATTTTGTGTAAAAGCTAAAGTGTTTACATTAAATTTACACTAAGCTGTGTAGAATCACACTATTTAAATGTGATTTCACACAACATTTTTTTCAGTGTAATATAGAATGGAAGGATGAATATAATTCAATTAGGTGATTAAATTGCAATCGCTTCTAGTTCTTCAGCAAAATAATTCGAATCTTCAGCGAGTGACAGTTGTCTATATAGGCCTTGAACTATGTAAAATAATAATATTACCTACTTTATTTAGAGAAAAATGATATCTAACAATACGCTTAGTATAGGTATATTTGAGTAAAAAGTATAAGAATATTAAACGATAAATACAATGAAATAGAATTTTTTTCCCTTGAAATCAGACTATTACCCATGAAACAATATCATCTCTATTCAGATATACTTTAATAAATTTGTTTTCATGTACATAGATTAGATAGAGAAATAGTTTAAATGAATTTAATATATTTTTAGATGTATATTTATAATATTATTTTATAGCATAACATTTTTTGTATTTATTATCAACAACTGTCAAATTTTTCCATAACTGTACATGAAAAAATGTGTGATAAGAATATTTATGTGTATATGATACGTGTATATTAAGGAAGTTATTACTGATAGTCACTTCCATTATAATTGTTTGTTAATACATTTTGACCAAATAGCCTAAAATCGTAAATAATCTGTGAATTTGTTATATAGTTTCAAATACTAAGTCAATATTTTATATCTAAATACATAGGTACTTACTTTTTTTAGTAAGTTAATTACTTACCTACTTATTGACTTATTTAAACAGTATAAAAGTAATGAGCAATTTAAAATAGAACAAAAGGCTTATTCTCATATTACATATTGTGATAATTATGACTTTAATTACCTAGTCTCTTTACATATACTTATATAACTTAAATATAACGCAAGACCCACCGAGCCACCCTCGGTTATATGTAACGCTCAGATGCCTGACCCACATTAAAAAAAATCTCTTGTATAGAAAAATGCGCATAATTTGACTGTCATTTTTTAGATACTGCAGCAATTTTAATTATGTATTTTAACATTTTCATTAAATCGCTTTCTCGTTATAAAAATATCACTTAATAAAAAATGAAATTGCGTTAGCAATAATATTCTGGTCAAACCATAGAATAATGAGATATAAGTCTCGATAATAATTTACAATTAATATTTTATACCACTTTATTATCGATACCTAAGTTACAAAATTGTTATTGAAATCAAACGATATTTTATCGTTACAATTTACAATGTAATGCATATTAAACCAATAATAATTGAAAATCTGGTTGTTATTATTATCTGTGGGCCATAAAGTATATAATAAACTTAATTAATTAATGTTTAATTAATCAATGGTGTGGGTTAAACCATCATCAATATTAAGCATTCAAACTTACTGCGGTAGTACGTCAAGCCAAGAACAAAAGAACAATAACTGTTTAATATTACTTTGTGGGCCAAGCCATAGATATACATATATCTACTCTATAACTACTAGATGGGAAGCCGCTAATATCCTAATTATATTTAAATAGCCGATAAGACATAGGACCAAAATCAAGAATTTTTATTAAATGTTCATTTATGTCTATTAAAGTCAAACAAGAAGAACATCAAAAGCGCTCGCATATTATCGGAGAGACAATTTGCAATCGAAAGCTTGTTAGGAGGGCCGCACAACAATGAGAGTCACCAGATCAACCAAATTTGGGACTTCATCATCCAAAATCCGGACACTCAGTTCCATTTTCAATGGGTCCTCTCCCACGTCGGCATCCCTATGAATGAAGAAGCCGACCGCGAAGCTGACAAAGCCACTAACCTGGACCAAAAAATATCAGAATCGGGCTCGAGGTCGCATCTAAGCTCATTCAAAGACACCACATCTGTATCTGGAAAGACCAACTAAACAGCGGCAGTGAATGGCGTAGAAGAAAATGCGGGATCAGGGCCCTAGCGAAGGAGGTTGAAGACAAGATCTCCATCTTGTCTTCAAGACAGGAATCCGTCACACCAAATCAGAGTAGGAAAACAACCAGCACACGCAAATTCATGAATAGCATCTGGATAGCAGACAGCCCTTTCTGCGAATGTGACCCCAATACGGAAGAGTCCACTGACCTAGCACATCCTGTTCAATTGTCCCCTCCACGACCACGAAAGATACCAAACTCTCGCTAGCCACCCTACAAGGAAGCATTATGACTACCAAACTCTAAAAGTCGTTGAATATCTGGAGAAGATCGGCCGCGCTCCGAAAGGACTGACACGGAGTTGAACCCCCGCCAGAATTTAGAGGAAAAGAGGTAAGATTTTCAGTACTTTACGATGACTGGATAGCTTTATTTGCCACGGTTGTGATTATGACAACCATGTTGCCGCTATTGGGGTAAGTGTGCCTATAATCCAGTTTTAAATCTGGATTTTTTATATATATTTTAAACAGTATATATATACATCTTTTGGCCAAACAAACCATCAATATTAAGCATTAGACATGCATTAGACTATTGTAGACCATAGAATAATTATACCGAGTATAATAGAGTGATTATATTTAATTAAACCGCTTAAAAAATAATTTAATTTTAATAAATTTGATGTAATTGGCTAGGAAAAAAGTAGTATTAAATATTTTCATTAAATTAATTTTAAGAGCAATTATAAATAATATATCCAATTTTAACATACGTAAATGACGCTAATAAATAATTTACAACCAGTATATCTAGAAATGTTTTACTACATAAACGATTTAATTGCTGTTAGTTTTAAAACAATATTGTGTATAAGCTTTCGGGTAGGCAAATAATAGTACTGAACTGTATGCAGAATCAATAAAAGTGGACAGTCTCTGTATAATTATTCTATGGTCCAGCCAATGATTAAATTGATGTGAATGAGGCGCCAAGAATTACATGTTATATATATATACAGGGTGGCCCATAAAAAAAGGTACCAAATTGTTTTTTATATTTATGACTGTACATACTATAGGCTGTTTATCGATGTTTTTTTAGAGGATTTTTGTCTATTGATTATCTGCACGTTATTGTCCCCTGGCTCGGGTCGCGTGTAACTAAAACAACTGAAGAAAACATCCAAAGAGTGAAGAATTTATGTTAAAATAAGAGAGGGCACTCTACCCGCCGAGCCTCTGCAACTTTACAGATTCCACGTACAACAGTGCAGCTAATTCTAAAAAAGGCAAATTTAAAGCCCTATCATCGAACCCGATCATCAAAAATTACAGATGAACATAAGCATAGACGGACTCAGTTTTGCAGATGGCTGTTAACTGACTTAGGCCATAAATGAAAGAGGACACAGACTCACACAGTTGATCAACACTGATTTTTGTAAGAAGCTCGGAATAATCAATTTATCAAATTCCAAGAATGATGTGATATGGTCCAGATCTCGAGCTGAAACAGATACTGCAGGTGGTAGGTGATTTTGGAGATACGATATAAATAGTAAAATATACAAGAAATAAATATAATCATTTTTGGTACCTTTTTTATGGGCCACGTATGTTGGCTATTAAAAACTATATTAGATCAATATGTACGATTCCGTGTCAAAGAAACTGATAAATTTTTATAAATATTCATAAATAATTATTGTAAAAATATTTGTAAACATTTGCAAAGCATTTATAAAAATTATCAAATTCTTACTAAATATTTACAAAAATTATAAAAATGTCCAAAATATTAACCAGAATTTCAAATTTATCACAACATATTTAAATATTTATTAAACTTATCAAAATATTTATAAATATTTACAAAACAATTACGAATTTTGTCAAATTATATTTAAATATTTAGGTATATTATTATTTCGAACATGTCCAAAAATATATTTTTGACAAAGTACTTCTACAATTCAGCTGTAAAATTAGTAAAAAAATAAACATCCGTCTTCCGTAAATTTATTCAGCTATAATTATTAAGCCATACATACATATATAGATAGATAAAATCTTTTAGAATTTGTAAACATAATGTATTATTAGCCTTATTAGAATATTATATAACTGGTTTGTGTCCATAAATTCATAAAAATTGCTTACTATGTTGCATTTTACAGATGAAAAACTCGAATAATTTTCTTAAGAATTATGATTAAGTCTATTAGTGATAGATGTTACCGATTGAAATTCAACGGCAATCAAATATGTATAAGTTGCAACAATAGCAAGAGGTCATATAGTGAAAATTGTTAATGAATATTTCACCGATAACTTTTTGTGAACTTTCGATTTTGTATATATCGTACATATTGGTCTTTCATTATTTTTAATATCCAGTATAATTATTGGCGGCTCTTTTATATAAATTTCACCAATGGCTGAACTGCGTATCTTCAATAGATTATTTTAACATTTAAACTCTTAGCTCGGTTCTTGGCTTTCATTTTGGTTTGATGATAGAATATGTGAATGTTATAGACTAATAATTAATAAGATTTGTTATTCAAAACTATAAATTACGTAAGTGAAATTTGTTGTTATAATGCACTAATTTTAATGAAAGTATAGCCATATTATAATCTGCCCCTTTGATTTTATTAAACTAAGTAAAATACCTTTATAAGTCGGGTAAATTGAGTGTTGTAGGTATATGTCTGTTTAAATAGCCAAACTGCACATTTTATACTATCCGATAATATAAGATGTCAGTCAAAGGTAGTAGGTAATAGGTTTGTAACATAATTTTTAATATTATTAATTACAACTTTTATAATGACATTTATGAATTTTAAGGCCAGAATAGTGAATAAAACAATACATTTTGAGCAAAATTAAGAGTGAAAACTCTTACATGGTGACGCCTTAAATTGATAAAAAATTTGCTAAAGCAACTAAAATATGCAGAATATAGTCTACTAATATTAATATCTAAAGGTGAACACAGTTTTTACAGTTGGAACTACTTGATTAATTTATTTTATTTTACATACATAATTCTCAACATAAAATGTAATATATTTATTATTAAATACATATTAATTGGTGTTTGTTGTAACAATAAGAAATAACATTTTATGATAACATTACAATGTTATATTTCTGAGAATTATTATATAGTTTCAGGCGATTTATTTGTTTAGAAGATATTACTAGTTATTATTTGTCACCCTACGCTCCAAACGTTTAATACAATTTTCCTGTACAGGTAATTAAAAACGCATTTATGACTATTTTAAAGGATTGTGAAGTATGGCGGACCAAAGGGTTCAGTAACGTATATCTCACTTATGTGATAAATAACTCACTTGTTTAATAAATAGCTCACTTATTTAATAAATAACTCACTTAGTGAGATATACGTGACTGAACCCTTTGGTCCGCCACAGTGAAGACGAATTACTTAGAATTATCTTTCATTCAAAATAGGCCGATTGCTTGGATTTAGCTTTGATACTAAGTCGTATTATATGGAACTTCAAGAAAAACAATTTCAGTAAACTAATAGGTATATATGTATATATATATATAATTATAAATTTATATAAGTATAAAAATACATAATATATGTACAAATTGTAATTTGTCGAAAACAAGTTTACACATGCATCTATACATAGAAAAGTTTCAGTTTGTTACATTATTTTTGTGGGACGTTTAAAATATTTGTGATATTAAAAGACATGACGAACAAATAAATATATTTTCTATACATTTATCATAGAATATTTGAAGTTTTTAATAGAAAATAAATATCTATACAATACTAAATGCACAACGTATGTACCTACAATCTACAATGTATAATTACATAATATATTTAGCATGAGAAATATGTAAATTTTACTACTTATCCGAACAGGATTGTAGGAATGAGTGGAAGTAAGAGTGATTCATTAATATTAAGCAAATATTACAAAGGAAATTCAGATTTGGGATGAGATACTGTGGTGCTATGTGGCGCTGCACCTTTCAATATTTCATTTGCCATCAATTGTCGATAGTACTCGGTTTTCACATCAAAATAACGAACCCGCGCTTCTGATTCTCGCTGCAGTATTTTTAATTTTTCCTCTTCAATTTTTATTAATTTACCATAGTAGCCGGTTCTTTGAATGACTTCAGGATCGTCATTGTTACCGTTTATGATGATCGGCTCCTGACCTGCAAGTGATCCTGCAAAAAGGGGTGGCAATAGGCCGGGTGATAGATCGATGAGTGCGGGTTGTATCGATATTCGGGCGTTATCAAGATGAGGCAGAGGAGGTGGTAAACTTTTGGAGGCGGGAGGAAGTGGTGGTGGTAGTACCTGTTTTCTGGGAGCGATAGATAAAGGTGGTGTGATCAGACTTATGGTGGGAGTAGGAGGGGGAGGGGGAGGGGGAGGGGGAGGGAGAGGAGCGTGCTGGCGACTCTGTTCCAGTTGATGATCGCAATGGATAGCAGTGAATGAATTGTTCATGGAGTTGGAATCGGATTCATTGATGATCTCTCCTATAGTTTTACTTGTAATTCGACTCAAATTCGTGTTAAGATTTCCAGCTGAAAGATATACATTTACAGAGTTTTCATAATTTAGGAAAATAATTTTCCCAGAAACATTTGCTCAAGTCAAATATATTTTTAAAGAGCTAACACATTTTACGCTTATTTTAATTCTTTTATGATATGAGCTAACACACTTTTTGGCATTTTTGGCTAATAATAATATAATGGACAAATTGACAAATTAGTAAATATGTGTATAGGAATAGTATAATAATATTAATGGTTAATATTATAACATCCTTAGATATAGTGGTGTATAAAATTTACAAAGCAGAATGTAATATTTATTTTGAGTAGACTGGCTAGAAATAATTTATGATAATTCGATGTTTATTGAGTGCATTATATACTTCTTAACTTAGTAAACGACCTATGAGTAGATATCTTAGGGTTAAGAAAATTTCCAAACTTAAAGTGGTTGAACCACATAGATATTTGTTTTACTTTATATGATGATTAAGGAGTTCAATGTCATCAGATTTTGCAGGCTGTTAATTAAAACATATATATGTATTTATAGGACTATCGATTTGAGTAAGAGCAGACACAGAAGTCCAAACATACCAGTATTACCGATGGAAGTAGCGGGTGTATATTTTTCTAGATAATTATCAAGGGAAGTGTTATTTTACTTTACTCTGTAGGGGATTATTGCTTCACGTGAAATCATAACAATATATAACCAACGTTTTTTGCATTAAGTATACTTATGTAATTTAAATATGATTTAATAACGTAAATATAAAAATGTTACACGCTCGGAAAGATATTAAGGCATTTAAATATGAATCAACTGATCATGAATCCTGTTTTTGACTACCTTTTTAGGCCAATCCTGTTTTTGGGCACCTGATAAACTATTTATGCATATATATATCATGCAAAAAAAGAGAGAAAGAAAGAAGGCTGCAAATATATTGAAAATATAATAACTACAAACAATTGTAACATATGTATATTTAAAATGTTGCACAGAGCAAACCACCTTTTCATATAATATGCACTTTAATGCTTTTGCATTAATTAAACTTTGTTTTTGAATTTAAACATTTCAACTTCTATTACACACTCGAAGCTTAGATTTAGGTATCAATATAGGAAAGATACTCTATATAGTAATAATATAAGCTATAATGGAAGTTTACTCTTAACATATATTTGTTTGGATTAGATTGCTGCAATGTGCATGACAATTATTTATTAAATATCTTTATAATAATGCATTTCTTAGTGACAAATTTATGTGATCGACAGAATGTTATTATATTTTTGTGAATAAATTTCAAAAGGTCGCATTATTTGTAAAACGGTATATGGCATTTAATAATAAGCGAAACATCACATTATACTCTCATATATTTGCACATATACATTACAAAATCATATTTAAAAATGAAATAGATACAATTATTCAAAAAATCAAAATCATAAAGCTTTAATACATGTACTTACTTAAAATCATAAATGTACATTAAACTATTTCGGAATAAACCAATATTTAAGACATTATAAAGTAGGTACGAGACTTAACATTTTTTGACAAAAGATGTGCAGCATATACCTAATATAAAATGCATGGAACTTTTTATATATGACTATATATCCAACTTTATTATAATAAGTATATATAACTTTTTATATCCGATTAAAATTTATATAATACAGCTTTTAAATATATATGGATAAAATGGTAATATCCATATAAATACAGATTAACAACAATAACTTTTATTTGTTTAAATATGCCTATATCTATGATAATACCATAATGCATAAGATCTGTCTAGAATATTATATGTGCAGTATATTACAAGTATACGGCGTGAACTACAGAGTGAACATGCAAATTTTGGAATCCTTATTAGGTATACTATATAGGTTTGTTACCAAAGTAACAGCTACCATAATTTTATTACAACTATATTCAATTTTATTTATATGTACCTATGTACATAAATAAGTGACTCATAAATTTTAATTATGTTGTGGAAACTTTTAAGATCTATTTATTTTGATCAATCAAAAAAATTTGGCAATATTATAAAATATGTAGGTACATATTAAGTGTTTCATGTGTGTTTCAACTAATTTTCAACGTCACTTAGTTATTCTATAATGACGACAGGGAAATAATTTACAATTCGTATTGTTTCGAAAATCTTTCAATCTGGAAATATTACAGCATAGGTATTAAAGTGTATATTAAGAATCAATACGAGTTGAAATTATCAATTTTTAATGATTGCACCAGCTATACAATATACAATTATTAGTCCGTATAGTCAGCATTATTAATATGCAAATAAAGAAATATAAAGAAAGAAGCAACACACCAAACGGATAGATGAGAACATTTCACTGATAAAATAATCAGGCATTCAATAAGATGATTGTATAATTTACGCGAATAAAATCACTGCATGTTTATCGCTTCTATACTCCTATATTTCTATTTCTATTATATAAATCAAGCTTTTCTTTGGGAAGCAAAACATACACCTAATGAAAACATAATTGCATAATATATAATTAGTTTTTTCTCACCGTCAAATGCATCAGCCGGTAGCAATTTGAGAACAGCTAATTCAGTCTGACTTAAGTAGGACTCCACTTCAATGTAGTCATCGGCCGAGAGACCTCCGTCCTTGCCACTCGACAATCGTTGCTTGAGGAGATCGTGGATCCCCCCCGATCTTTCACCATTCTGGAGAAGTTGTTGATTTAAGTCTGAAGCCTTGCGTTTAATGTTAGATTTTAAGTTTTGCCATTTCTCGCGGATCGAATCACTCGTTCTGTCGTTTCCACCCACACTATTTACCCGTCTAACAATTTCAGCTTGTGCAGCTCGTTTCTTTTCTTGACCTGCCGTATCTTGTAGTGGGATATGCTTCTGTGATAAAACATCATAGAATTCTAGATAGGAAGCCACTAACACGTTCAGTTCATCATTAGAGTAATCTTTATTTCTTATCCTTTTCCTTTTGATTGCAAGACTGGATTCGTCACTCGACATAATACATTCAGTTATTCTGTAGGGTAAATATGGATCGCGACTTACTCTCAAAAAATCTGTATACTGAAAAACGTGAACAAAGTTCTCTTCTTTATATATTCGTTTTTTTCAATCGACCAAATTTTCTGTCTTCGCTATTATTAGTCTGCACTAATAGGACGTTGACTAATAGCAAACCAGCATTTGTGAATATTACCTACCGTTTGGGTGGCTAAACCAAATAACACGGGAGGCACTTCGCGAACTATAACCAGCAGCAATATACGGATTTCTTATCGTCTTTTGGTTTGTTAATATAGGGGGTCGGTTAGGGGTGAGAGATATATGAGGGGCAAACCAAGGAAAGTAATCAAGGGTTAGTGAGAAAACTCAGTCTGCCAAGCTGTATATTAGTTACTTAGTCAGTAATAGTGTAGGCATAGAGACATATTAGAGAGTAGAAGCGCACTTAACATTTTACAATATGTAGAGCTCGCAATTAACTAAGTTAACATCCTGTGTTAGCAAGTGACTAAAATATTGATTTTTCATGTTTTATATTTTCTCTCTTACCATAACTTGCGAAGACATAAGCGAACTAGTATAGCTAAGCAATTGTATACCTACTACTAATAGTTAGTGGAGTTTCAGTCTAATTGAATAGAGTTAATACATCCTTGATGCATTAATAATGTTAGTAGGTATGTACAGTGTGTCTCATTTAAGTCCCTACGGAGTTTGTATGTATGTTTTGACAATGTTAAAGGTCAACCAATAAAAAATAGAAAAATCAATGAAACACCCTATAATAATACAGTTTATTTGTTATAATAATACAGTTTTATCCTTGGGTTGTCATTTTAATTGCTCTGTAAATAAATGAGAAAGATAAATAATTCCGTAGGGACTTATGAGACACACTGTATAATATAATAATTATATATATATACGTGTCTTTTGTGCCCGAATGTATTTTGTGTTCCCAAATCGATATTGTGTCTTGTACTCCCCACTTACCTAATTTTTAGAAAGTGGATGCTATAAACAGACTGATCGATTAAATTAAGTTTTGATTTTAGGAGAGACTATTCACAACACTTCAAAATGATATTTTATATTGACAGAATTTTAAACAAACAAGTGATTTTATAGTATAATAAATAAATCGTTTTGATGTAATTAGTCCATAAAATCGATAAGTCAATTAGAAAAATTAGATAACAAATTAGATAATTTTTTACCAACAACTAATTCCAAGGTTTTACCAATGTACCAAATTTTATCTCTATCAGACTACGGAAAGTTTGTTTTTTAAAAGTCCCACAAAGGTTACATAACTAAAAATCAAAATATAAATTTTGTTAAAATAATTAAAGTATGTAGTTAAAATAATTGTCAAACAATTTTTAAATATAATGTTTAACATTTTTTTTAAATACTTTTGTCTTTACTGTTTTTATAAGCAGTACTACATATATTTAACATTATTATATTCATATTCGAAATTAAATAGCTGAAATACAGTACAATGTATGGAATGTCTTTCCAAAGAATGCGCCCGCTCAAAATGGGGCGCATAAGACCCATATATATCAATGGGGCACATAAGACACTTTGAAGCGTCAAAGATATTTTTTCTGGGGTGCACAAGACGGTGCACAAGACAAATCGATATATAATATATATAATCTCATTGTTGTCTAAGACAATGGAATGAATAGTTAGGGTAAATTGGATAACTAACATTGCGTCAGCTCAAATGTGTTTCCTCTCTCAATCAAAGAATTCGCCACTACTTACTAAAAGTTGTCAAAACTTTTATATGGAGCTAAATTGTTTGCTAAAACTATATCATATTATAAGATATAATTTAGTGCCATCGATCTATTCATTAAATGACGTTTTTATCATTTAATTAAATTTGTGATTTATAAAACGTAAAATATAAGCCGAAAGACATTTAACTACTAATTACAGAAAATACAAAAATAAAGTTTATTCATAAGTAAGTGCAATAACATTTCATAAAAATTTAGTCGTTTCACTGGAAATTGGTTTAATTTTATTTGCACAATTTGTAGCGCAATTAATAATGCTATTTTTATCCTTCTGATAAAATCCAAAACTCCGGACCAATTAAATGCTATTAGATTCTAAATTTGATGAACTCTTGTATAGAATACCTAGATCTAAAAATTAAAAAATCTATTTTGTTTACACATTTTAATAGCATTCATTTCTTACAAAAATTTATTTATATTTTGCTGCGGTTTTACTTTCAATAATATACAGAATGTATATGTACATATATATCGAAATATATTAAAAACGACAAATACCATAATCCTTGATGGATTTATATATTATGTTTAACATTTATTTCATTAGATGGGATGTTTGACTGTTATCTTATTAAGGACTGCATACTTTCATTTACTGAAACGTTCGTAGTCCAAGTATCCAGTGGATCTAAGATGTCTAATTTCGTATTATCTGATCGATCTTAAAATTAAAACATTTCTGCATTATATGGATTTTATCGACAACTTTTTTTTCCATTCTAAAAATTTTGCTTCGTATCTTTGGGCGATTATTGATGTTTAATCCTAATTTGAAAGTATATATTGGTAATTTCATGTTTACTAGAATTTTTTAAGTAACTTACAATGCTTATAAAAAAAACAAGTATTGTATAAAAACATAAGTAATTTGTCATTTAATAAATTTTGGTTGTGCAAGTTAAAAGCTCGGTCAGTTGAAAATACATAGGCGAATCAGGCTTTTAATGTTTTTAATTATTCTATGTGTGGAATTTATACTTAAAATATCAGTGGAAGTTACCCTCAACCATTACTTATATTTTAGTTTTAATTAATATTGAAAAAAATTATTTGTAATGTTGAGATTTCCTGTTTATGTTATAACTATTTCAAATTTATACTGCGCCTCCAATTGCCCAGAGAAAGTCTGAGGCACAACTACATACAATAAAATAGGTAATATATATAATCATAGATTAGCGATATTGAGACCAGGTAGTGGTAGTGAAATTCTCAAAGCTGAAAAAGATAGATATTAAGTCTTGCTTTGAAATTATTACAATAAATTGTGTGTTCCTATAGGAATAGGACAGTGCATTTCACAGGAAAGGTGCACAAAAGCTCTTTCTCGAGTTCACCTAGTTCGCATATAAGTTGGACACTTATGTGTTATCGTTGAAGATTGTCGAGTTACTCTTTCCATGTTACTGATTTTTATCAAGTTTGTGATGTAACGCCGGACTAAATTGGTAAACAGTAACATTTTGAAGGTGATGCATTTCTCAACCGGTAACCAGTGCAGAGATTTTATATACAAGTTAATATATACATAAATACATTAAAGGATTAATATAGTACTAATATGAAGAAATATAGCGATCGATATTTGTCGTATTTTACAATCAGTTGTTGCGTATTCAGGCCATTATGAAGAAGCGGCGGATATTAGTCGTATGATAAGGTAGTTATGCGCTTCTTCAAATATTTCAAAATGCTCTTGCGATCAGAGTTACACTGATTATGCAAGCCAATCCCTACAGTGAATAGATAAACATCGTGGATTTCCCACATCGTGTCTATTACAGCGCTGTACACCATAGAAATTGAATTCGGATTTAATCATAGACTTTAAATGAATTTTATTCTATTTTGTTCTATTTAAAGTCTATGGATATAATCAACTTGGATCCACTTATCTAAAGGGTAATGAATTTAACAGGTTCATCAACTGGTAATCAACGCATTCAATCCAATTACATATAATTTTTAGTTTTATCTAAATTCGATTTTTTGCTATATTATATTATATAATATATGTTTTCACCCAATTGATATCTGAAGATTCTCATCATTGTTCGATTACGTAACAGTTTATAAGAAAAGCTATCGAGATATCTCAAGGCTAACCAAAAATAAGCGTCCAATCCGATTAGATCAGTTTTGTACTAAAATAATTAATATATTGTATATTTATTATGTTTTGCCTATATGATTTATTACAGAGTCTCTTTCATTACTGTCTGAAGATGATCGCAGTATAGTACGAAACGTCACATTTTGTATTGCTGTTATAAATTTGACAATAAACCAAACTAATTTTATTTTACAACTAATAAGATTATTATGTTATTTGACAGCTTGTTTAACTTGTAAAATATCTAGTAATTCGACAAAACTGAGTATTCGGTTAATTAATTCTTTTTCGGTTATGCAATTCTTGTATATGTTTGCTTTACAGAAAATCACCCATTCTAATAATGGAAATTGCGTAAGTAGTATCACAATGGTTTGTAGTTTTTGTTACTTTATGCTTTTGTTCCTTTATTAAATTGACAGAAGTCAAATTATAATTCAGTATTGATATTATTTACTTTAATTAATGTTACAAATTATTGTTATCTCATTATATTGATAATTATAATTATACATCTCATTTGTTAACTGCTTAAAAGTGTTTTTATTATTAACTATTTATACATTTATAATTGTATTTTTATCTTTAAAAAGTAATAACAAATAATAAAAATAATATTTTTGTTTAATACATATTTATTTATAAATATTTGACGTAATATTTCGTTTAATATAATAAATAATATATTCTTTGTTTTTGTTATATGTTATATGTTTTAAGTGATTAATTTAATTTTAATTTTTATACAGATATGCATTACTATATATACGTATGTTAATTAGTTCTTGTCTTTTTCAGATAGATTATTTTAGCTTTCTTTATCTCTAAAATGTATTTTATTACGGAGTTTGTTTACCCTCAATAATTATTTGTGTATGCACTGCATTTATTTGGTGCTTTTAAATTTATATTAAGATATGTATATGTATATTTTGCCTTACAGAATGGTACATCCAACAGAGATCCTTCGGTAATTTACCCAAATATTTGTACATATTTTCAAATATTTTTGTTTAAAATTATTAATAAATGTATGACTTTATGAAAACAATGTTTCATCTATAAGTATTTTCATTATATTTGTTTTCCTTTAAAATAGCTCCATTATTTTTCAATCAAAGTTTCATGTCTTAATATTTATTAAAAGACTTATTATAATTATTAAAATTAAATAAGAATGGTTAAATTAAATAATTGGACATTTTAACATTACTTTTTAGTATTTAAGAGTTTATGAATATTTTGAAATTTCATTTGGTGACACTTGATACTTATTTAATATAAATAATAACTGGTGACAAATAGTTTGTTAATTGTAATCCTATTTTAAAGTACTTTCTTAAAACAGCCCAACCTTTCAATTATTTTCTTTACAATGTATTGGTTTCCAGAGGCCTCTTTCTGATATACCGTCGCTTCAAACCTGTGATAATGAAGGTTATTTAAAGCAGGTGTCTGATAAGTCACTGATTGGTGAACCGGAAAGTGAGAAAACGAGTTTACTTACCCCAGTATTTTTATTATTTTCTTAAAAAATTGTTTTCTTTGTTTTACAATTAAAAAAATGTTATTCATAATCTTTATATTAAAATATAAATTGTAAATTCTTGTGCTTTATATAGCAATAACCAAATTTTTGCTTACTCTATTTTTCAACATATAAAATTTGAAAACACACACAGACAATATTATATTTTGTAAATATACTTTAACTGGTTGTATTTTCATTTAATTAGCTTATTGCACTGTAATGTGTCTCGTAAAAACACGATCTAAGTGTACCTATTAATTAAAGTAAAGTTTTACTTTGTTACCAATTATTATATTTTAATTTAACTATTATTCTATTGGTTTTATCAATTTATTTTTTATTGACCGGTACTTACTATATAACTGCAGATTTCAATTTAAGTTTAATTATATTTTTATAATATGAAAGATACTATAACAGTTATATAGTTAGATACAAGTATACTAATGATTGAGTATCATACAAGTATACTTATGATTGTATCACTGCCATATTTATATACATTTTAAATAGTACCGATCGACGATAATACTCCTCTAAAACCGAATTCAATTTCAAAGTCGACGGATTCTGCACCTCACTACCATGAGTGGCCATCATCTAAAAGTAAGCCTCGTTCTCACGTAACAAAATGTTGTGTCTTATTTGCGGAACCTTATTTTAGAATTAAATATAGACAATTTGTGTATAACGTGCAAAATAAACCGTTTAGTATAATACATTGCTGATTATATTTCGTGTTATACGCCGAAGTTTCTTTTTCATCGCAATAGAAAGCGTTTTATTAATATGCATGATTCTTGTTACATTATAAAAAAATAACACTAGGTATACCAACACCATAATTTTTTTCTTTATTGCACTCAAGCATACTGGAGTTATGTTAACATTTTGATAAGTATTCAAAAGTATGAAATGGAATGGTCCTAAATCCAATTTTTTTCTGTGACCAAATTTATTTAGTAGTGCTTTAATATGTGCTAAATTACTGCTTAAAATATTAAGTTTTAAATATAATATTGTATAATACATTTTTTATGTGCTCCTTTATCCTTACTTGGCATTGTTTATGTATATTAAAAATAACTTGTACTTAAACTGTTTAACTCTTTCACCCGGCAATGCCGTCGTAACTAGCTTTTATGTTTTTCATTAATATTTTTCATTTAATAGTTTCTTGTTTTCATTAATCTGTCTTTTTTATATTTTATATTATGAGTGTGAAACTGTCTATCTGTAATTTATTCAGTTGATTTGCAAAACAATAAATTCAGTAAAATAACCATTATTGATAGCACATATTTCGCTACAACAATTTATGTTTGCCTGATGATACTATTTCTTGCAGCAAAACATATTGCAATCGATAAATGTTATTTTTATTGATTTGATTTTATTTTGCTTTTCAAATCACTCATATCCACTGCCCAGCTATTCAATTGAATATTTTAATTGTGAATCTTACTTTTGTTCAACAACTAAAACATATCATAAGTATATATTACTGCTCTTCGTTTTACTTTTATTGATCTTGCTTGAGTAATGGTTGCTATAGTATAAGTATAACAAAAATCTTATGTGAAAATGCCGAAAATACGCTCTATTTCATTAAATTATAGGATTAGTAATAGACCATTGTTTAAGTATTTCGTATTTTACTTCATTACAGAAGAAACTAATATGTCTGTCAAAGTGGCTCCCCAAAAAGTGACTGCTATAGATCATGGTATAACTTTTACTGTTTTTATTTCTTCAGTAATTTAATTACTTTCTTCGTGGCGTTTTAATAGATTGAATTAATTTCACAAATTTTATGGTTGAACATTATTTTCCATAATTTACACATAATTTCCGTAATTAAGGTATATTTTGAAATTACAAAAAAATTGTTTCAATGGTGATGCTAAAAATGCATATTATAATATGCATAGTAATATACAATGCGAAATTTTAATTATTGTAAAATTTCAAATTTTGTTAATTTTATCCGATATATTATGCAAGTGATTATTACACGTATTATACTCTCTTACCCTACTTGATTATTTCTAATTTTAGTACTTTTGAAATATTTTTATATTATAGATTATATTGTATTGTATCATGTTGCATTGAATATTTCACCCCATTTCAATTGACAGTATTAATTACATTCAAAATGTGTTATTCAAAATTGATTTATAATCCATTCTTCTGATTTCAATAAATACTTTGTTACTTTAAAACTTTCCGCAGCAACTCCCTATGAAGGAATCGGAGAGGATCCAATGAAAAGCATTAGTTCTGCAATTACAAATGGTTTGTGCTTTTCTAACATTTTAATTAGTATGTTTACTACACGCTAATTTGTTATATTTACATTTAAATTAATATATACTTAACAATATATGATATCGTTAAGTATATACTAAGGAACCTTACAGGCATACTACTAATAGAACGTAATAATTTGTGTACATTTTTCCGTTTATGTTTATTATACTATGTTTAAATTATTTTTTTTTACATGTAAAACATTAACCCTTATTAATATCTTTGATTTTACTTAAAAGTAAGGTAATGTTATTGTGGTAAAATTATTTACATTTTTGGTAGTTTGTATTTCTCCTTATTATCTAGTATATAATGTACTCGGTATTTAATATTATGTTTCTGAGAGTTCCGATTAATAAATGAGTATTTATATAATCTGGAATGCGACTATTGCTTTTCAAATTTATATACAATTAGTGAGGTCGCTTAGGAAAAAACAATGAGGGATCGTTATAGGTCGGAAAATAGTACCATTTTTTTCTCAGAGCTACTTTTGAGTATGAAGATTAATAAAATATCATGCTCCAAAAATTCTGATGTTTGGATCAATGCAAAATGGACGCCAATATGACGGCTTAATCAAATAAAATTATATATAAAATGTGTAACGTATATATTTTGATGAATAATGTTGAATAAAGACTATGTACGTATTTTTTAGCATCATATCAATTAGAATACACTAACACTTATAATCAAGTTACATATTATAAAACATATATATTTTAATGTATATATATATATATTGCTAAAAAAATAAGGTCACATTTTTTACATATTAAACTAGTTACAATACAAACCATATGTTTTTTATGTTTATTATATTCCCTGTTAACTATTTAATGCATAAATTACGCTTAACTAGCTTGTTTTATTGAATTATACTGATTTAAGGCAATGAGCTAATCACAGAAATTTTATTTTGTAGTGGATTATATGTTAAATAAAAATTTCCTTAATAATAATTAATTAATTAATATTAAACAGGTTGTATAATTAACATTTTATGATAATTTTCCTTTTGATTTAATACATTTGTAGAATTTAGGTATCATACCTCAACTATTATTGGTTTAATTGTTTTTTGTTTTAATGTAATATGAAACATTTACACTAGAGACAAATGTTTAAAATTTCAAATTAAAAAATAATAATTTTGTTAACCTTTTATGTTTTTGTAATCAGTTTCTTAGGCGATGAAACTTTTTTTCAGCTCTGTGTTTTTAGTCCCTCAATGAATAAATTCTCAATGACTAGAAGATACTGCATAATATTAATAATTGTTGAGCATTATTGAATAGTTATCATAGTATTGAATAGTATTATAAAAAACATCGTTCTTTAAAAATCGACCGATCTATTTAATGGTAATTAACTAAAGGGCCTAATATTAATTTATATTATACTTAAAAAAATGAAGTGAACATATTTATTAAAATAGATTAGGTAAATTTTTTTATATTTACATTTCTATAGATATTGAAAGTAGTAGGGAAGGAGTGCCACGAACACAATTGCGTGGGCGGGAACTCTTAGCATACTTTTAGAAATCATTTAGGAGTTTAGCATATCTTTAGCATACAGTTAGGGAACTTTTAGCA
>JAYRBW010103891.1:0-19139 GCA_036023295.1 Invenusta paracnida
ATGTATATTGTGTATATGTTTTGCTTAGATATGCTTAGATAGTGATTTTTTATTGTGTAAATATGGGTTTATCAAGTTTGTAAAGACAGTAAAAACGTTTAATAGCAATTTGTCTTCTTCAAAAAAGTATTTGCTGTTGGGATGTTCAACCAATATTTCAAATCCAAAACACACATCAATAGATATGTAAATTTTTGTCATTCATATTAACAGTAAATTTATTAAGGGAGATATTGAATTTAAGCTTACTGGGTTGACCCAGAATACAGAGAATATAGCAAATAGAATGAACAAAACTGGAAACCAAACTTTGTTTTGTTAAAGTGCATCCCTAAGTTCATCTCAGGTTAACCTTGTGACAATGAAGTTTCCTTTATTGTACTCTAATTGGCACAGCCAATTTTCATCGGCTGAGTAGAAATAATTTCAACTCTGCCAATTTTTACTCAGCTGATAAAATTTATTGATTATTCTATTGTGAACACATTTTATCTGCTGATATTTCAATCGGCTGATAATTTTAATTGTGAATCCAGCTTTACTTGTTAATTACACTTTTTAAAGTTTTATTTATTTTCCAAAAAGTTTAATTTGTGGTCAAAAACTCAACAATTGCCAAGAATTGAAATAAGCATAAACTGTGTTAGCTCTTTAAAAATATATTTGACTTAAGCTAAATATGTTTTTTAATATTAAAACTACATTAGTTTTACCATGACAATACCTTTATGTTATTAAAATCAAATGTTACAGATAAGTAGGTAAATGGATAGGTGCCTATAATAATCAACACATTTTATATTACTTTCTGAGTAAACTTATAGGTATCTACAAATTGTACCATAGTTTTTCTAAACAGCTCAAGACAGATATTTGTTAATTACTATAATATATGTAAATTGATACATTTGATTTATTAGATAACACATTTAATTAAATACAGTTATAAATTACCTTATTAAATATTAAAAAACATAGTTAAGTCATATATTTTTAAAAAGCTGGCCCACTTTTTGCCATTTTTGGCTAATAATATCATTTTTTTATGTATACCTATTTTATCTTGATACTATGTATGCTATTTTATGTTATAGTTTTTTAAGGCAAAATAAAGATATTGTTATTTTATATATATTGCTATATTCTATGATTTTAGTGCTAGCACTGCAGTAGCACAATTGAAATAAATCAAGAACTTACTTGAAGCAAAAAGGCCACTTTAACATTTGATAAATAGGAAATGTCTCCGAAAACTAGCAATAGCAGTTTATTTGGGCAGCTATTGAAAAACGGCTTTCACTGCTAGAATCTGCTGAAAATTTTACAGGTAAAGTCACAACTGTGTCCAGATAAGATATGTTTAGATCAGGTAGTATTTTTTATTTGAAAATTCTCCTATTATCTTGCCTATACCTATAAGCACTGTTTCAAAGCAAACAATATTCCCACATTGAGTTTCCAATAAGAATGCAGCATTGTATAACACAACAGTTTATGCTATATTTGAAATTGTTATATTCCATGTGTCTACATTACAGAGATGGACAATTTCCTTTCTAGTAGTTGTTATTGATCCATTTCTATGAGTATCCAGGGTGTCCATACCCTGTCCATAGGTACTTGAAAATCAAGAATATACTTGAATAATGGCTATTATACTTGAATGTTGTCAATATTAGAATTAAAATTTGTTTTTGGTAAAACAACTAGCCATAATTAAACTTTATAGTATGTTGTGCTTTGCACAAATTTATGATATATATTTATTAACTATTATATATATATCTATATGTATAAATTAATATGTATTGACATATAAAGATCATGTTATTATAGTATCTTTGTTTTTAATTATAATATACATGTCTGCTCAAAAACATGCGACCACCTTTACATGTTCATTTTTTGCAAATTTTTTAACATTACTTTATATACTTTAATATACATTGTTTCTTACACACATATTTCCCCAGTGATCTCTTATAATGATCAATGTTATAATGATCCATACCCTGTCCATAGGTACTTGAAAATCAAGAATATACTTGAATAATGGCTATTGTACTTGAATTTACTTGAATTTTGTCAATATTAGAATTAATCTTTAGAATTGTGCTTTGCACAAATATATGATATGTATTTATTAACTATTGTATATAAACCTATATATAATAGTTTATAAATTAATATGTATTGACAAATAAAGATCATGTTATTATAGTATCTTCTTTGTTTTTAATTATGATATACATGTCTGCTCAAAAACATGCGACCACCTTTGTATGTTCATTTTTTTGCAAATTTTTTAACGTTACTTTATATACTTGAATATACTTTTTTCTTACACATATTTCCCCAGTGATCTCTTATAATGATCCATACCCTGTCCATAGGTACTTGAATTTTGTCAATATTAGAATTAAAATTTGTTTTTTGGTAAAACAACTAGCCATAATTAAACTTTAGAATATGTTGTGCTTTGCACAAATATATGATATATATTTATTAACTATTATATATATGCCTATATATATAAATTATAAATTATTATGTATTGACAAATAAAGATCATGTTATATCTTCTTTGTTTTTAATTATAATATACATGTCTGCTCAATAACATGCAACCACCTTTACATGTTTATTTTTTGCAAAAATTTTAACATTACTTTATATACTTGAATATACATTGTTACTTACACATATATTTCCCCAGTGATCTGTTATAATGTACTTTTACATCTCTTATTACAATATAATAATATACTTAACTTTTTTTTAATATACTTGCATTTTTTTAAGGAATACTATGGACATCCTGAGTGGTGCACTAGTATTGTATAATTTCTTTCATTTCACAAGTTGTCAGCCAATTACTGAAAGCTATTTTTAGACAATACTTGATTTATTCTATTTAGTACTTATCACTAAAAATAATTGTTTTCCTTTTTGGATAAAATCCTATCATTTTGTTTACACTTAGTGTAACATATTTTTAAAAGAGCCAACCTTATTTTTATATGTTTTCACCAAACAGATAAGCAGCTGTTTATTTTATGCTAAAATGAGCTATTTTTATAATGTGTAAGATAGGGAAACAGTGGTTGTTATGTACAAAAATTAGCCCCTAGCAATGGTTGCTATGTAAAAATATCATTTTTCTCATATCTGGGACATTTCCAATATATGTTAAACATTTCATCAACATTGATCGATGTTTAGTGTATGTTATTGGGTCTGAACAAGAATAAGAAGAATAATGACAAAAAAATCAATGTTGGCACCTTAATATCTTTAGTTCTATAATAGGTAATAAGTTGAAAATTGACTCACTGATACATTTTTGATGGCGCTCTATGATAGAAGTTAAATAATTTCAAAATATAAATTAGTTTTTAAATGGTAGTGGTTTAAAAAATGACTGTTCTTGTGGTATTCTAATATACCTTCTGTATGTATATAGGTTGCTTGCACGAGCTGCATGAGCTAACAACCTACTGCCATAGGTTTGGATAATAAAATTTATTTTATAAAAGCAACAATCCCTTTATATTAAGCATAAATTATACTTGAGGTTATACTGTATTAAACTATGTATACTAACTTAATGTGTAACATTTATATAGTTTTAAGAAGTTGTGTTGAAGCAGAAATAATTTTAAAAGTCATATTATAAAATGTGTCAGAATTGAATTATTTTTTAAACCTGTTAAATTTTAGTAAACTATAATTAATTTATATCATATATATATTTTATGTTGTTTATAAGAGCATGAAGCATTATATACAAATCAAGATAAAAAGTAGGAATAATCAGGATGCAAATAAGATTTGTAAGTCTACTCACTTCTCAAAAAACTGACTCACCCACCTCCCCCTACATTAATATTATCTAAACATGAAATTGAATCTTAAATTAATTCTTTGTAAATATTAGATAAAGAAGTTAACCCTAATATAGAATTTTAGTTTAAAATATTAAATTAAAGGATCCTTTTAAAAAATATTACTTTATACAGAAACTTCAATTTCTGAGCATAATTTAATATAGTAATTTAATGGAATTTTGACTTAGCAGGTATTAAAAATTAGTAGATATTATAAGTAGGTACATAATTTTATTTTTAAAAACTTCAATAATAAATTGATTTTAAAATTGAAAACAGATTTTAAATTAGTGTATTTTGGTTTATTTTTCTATTAAATAATAAAACAAATTAAATTTTCTTAATATAACTATTTATTTCTAATTTACATTATATAAAACCATATAATATTGTAAACTCTATGATGTTCTACTATTGATAAGCCAAATATTACAGATGATTAATCATCAAACCGTTATTAAAAATTATGACTTAATTACTTTATTCAAGGTACCAGTGTATCAAGGGATTTCTGATATTTCAAGATATCTAAGTGACATAAAAACAAATTTTTCCATAACTTTATCAACATATTATAGGCCTATGTATAATGTTGTTTATACCAATTATTTAAATAGTTGTACCTAATTGTAAACTTAAATTAATATGTTATGTTGTTATCAAAAGAGGAAGCAACATAAAAATACAATAATTTTATTAACTATATGAAACAAAATCATCTTTTTATAAATATTTTAAAGCCTTTCTTCTTTATGTTAAATTCTAGAGGGAACAGAAAAAAGAAAACATCCAGCACATCCTGAAATTTTTTTTATAATTTTTTTTTAAAGTCACCATGAGTTATCAACATTAACAGATGAATATCAAGAATATAGGGAAATTAAGTAATTGTACCTACTCCAAGTTGAAATATTATTTTTGTGTTATATTGAACATTTTCCCTTTATTATTGGGATGCCATAGCATCAAAAATCAATTATATGAAAAATATATATATTTCTGATAATAAAAACTTGGTGCCTACTATTTGTAATACTAATGAAGTGTTTTAGTTTATGTATATTAATTTATGTTTACAAATAATATTTTTTTAAATATTAAATTTATTAAATTAGAAAAGTGGAGAAGTCCCATTAGTATATTTATAGAAAATAAAGGAATTATTAAATTTAATTGATTTAATCAATTAAATATTGATAGATAAATCAATTTTCCAATCATGCTGGTTATACTGGTATACAATATATCCAATTAACTATATATATATTAATTTAAAAAAATTGAGAAAATTAGCATGAAAACTAAAATATTTTGTATCAGATAAAGTAGGTACATATATACAGTTATACTATATAGATATTTTTTAAATATAGTCTATTCTGGCTAATTGGAACTCATCTAATCAAGACTACTGCTGATTCAGAACCCAAAATAAATCCTAGTTGATTTCCTCTATATCTACAATATAAAATGGCTAATGTGAATTGTGAATAGAATTTCCAGAACAATCCCTATTCCTACTATGTATTTTGCTTCATTTAATTAAAAAAAAAATTCATATATATTTATTATACATTGTATGTATGTACCTCACACCTTTATTTTTAAGGATTGCAAATAGCTTACATGTATGAAGTCTGAGCATGTGTTAAATTTAAAGCTGTATTGAGGGGAGAGGGCTATTGTGTCATTGTAGGTATATTGCACATAACATCTGAGGCTTGATGTGTAATATGGAAGTCTGATTACGGTGTTTAATTTAAAGCTATGATGTGAAAGATTGTGTCATGGTATCTTGGCACAATGCTAAGGCTCTATTTTAACAGTTTAACTGTTAGTTAACATATTTAATCATAAACAAATGTGTTCAGTTTCGATATTTCAGGTACTCAGGTAGTGATGGAATGCTGTTCATGAGACAAGTAAATTCAAAACTTAGAATAGGGGCATTAGCACTTTCTGTCACAAAGTTGTTATTTTAGTTTACAGTATTATAGATTGATTAATAAAATAATAATGAATTATTACACTTAGTTCTAAGCAAGACAATTTGCAACAACCTAAAATGTAAAAATATTAAGCTTTAAAAGATTAATTCTAATTTATATTTATGTATATAATATTATTCATATAATTCATTATATAAAGGTATCAAGATTTAATTTAAGTAAATAATATTTTGCATTATCAGTAATGTCACAGTAATGACCTAGGCGATACCGCAACAATCGTTTCTATTATTAATTTTTTTGCATTACTAAAAGTAAGTGTATTTAAATAAATATGTTCACAGTTTTGCTTTTATAAATGATCATGTTAAAACAATTTTAATGTACTATTGCATTGTATGAAATAACATTCAAGCCAATAGTTTCTGTTATTCAAGCACATAAGTTAAGGTGGCTGTAGATTAGTAAGAGAAAGGATTACTGAATTTGTATTAAACATTCTTGGGTTTCACTAAAATGTTTCCATTTATGGGATCTGTTATTTTTTGTTTCATTTGGAAACTAAGAGATCCTTTTTTTGTTTAATGTAGGTTTTTCACACTGGTTATGAATTTACTGGATATATGCGGGGGGTCTTCGTTTTTTCATTTCTAAATTCTTAGATTTAATCAAAAGAATTGTAATACGTTTTTTTGTAAATGTTTTCTAAGTACATGTCATCAGTTTTTTACACTTGCATATATTTAGGAATTGAGTTGAAAATATAACATAACATTCTTTTACTACAAGCAAAACATATAAGTAGTTTTTATTTTTATATTAATACATTACTACCAAAAAGGTTTGTTTGTGAAATTGTTTTTTAGCTCATGCATTGATATAATTAGTAAGTATTATTTTTTATAATTGAATGTTGATACGTTTATATTGTTTCGTTTTTTAAAGCTTCATGTTATCAAAGGAAACTAGACTATATTAAGCATATTTTGCCATTTTGTTTTTAACACTCATTTTAAATTTACATGTAACCTGTCTAGATTCTATGCATTGTTTTGACTTTAGCAATTATTAATTTTATTACAGACGTCCGGTGTTAAGTGCCAACAAGAGTGCATCGATGAGTACAATGAACTGAAGTTGAGGAAGACTAGTAGGTACATTCTATACGGTCTGGTGAACAACGATAAGGAGATCGGAATTATCAAAAAAGCACCAAGGGGTGGGTTTGTAAATTTGATTATAATATCGTAGATTTCAATCATTGTCTATACCCGCTTTTTAAAATATTATTTAAGAATTAAAAGGTATGAGGTAAAACGTTATTCCCAGGTGATTAATATATATGTGTGTGTGTTGCATGAATAGCTTCTAAATTATTTTATTTATCTGACTTAATACACTAATAAGCATAATTCATGGTGAGTTTGGCACCCTAAAATTGTTTCTACTTGACGTAGTTAGAGGATAGATATTAATTACGTAGCAATTTTTATTAATTTACAGAGTAATTAGTTAATTTAAGGAATGAAAATCTTTAGATTTTAATTTAATCGCAATTAATTAATTAGGGTTATAATATCTATTAACTAACAGTTTCGGCCCTTTGAGTGGACTCCTTTAAAATATGTTCCGTTGGTTTTACTCATGTCTGCGCCTTGGAGAGCGTTTCACGAACTACAAGTCACACACACTTGCTACAAGTTAGTAAAAATAGTGTTTTCACACAGAAAAAATCGTAACCCCGTAAAATAAAAAATCTTTACAAAACATTTGCTCTTCCATCATTGACTAAATGAAAAAAATCAGATAAGTATAGATTAGTGTCATTATAAGTCGGTTGGTTTTGTTGCACCGAGCTGTACATAGAAATGAAATAGATTGTTTTACTCTGTTAGTGTGAAGACAAATATAGGTGATGGATTATACTCATTTGCTTTTAGACCGTTTTTGGGATCGTATATCAACCACAATTTACCGAACATGTATTTCAATATTTTTCAACAATAACTTTCTATATTGTATAACAACTTTTACAATACGGATGGTATAACTCAATAATTACAATCTTTAAAACTAAAGTTTGCAATTTTATTAAAACTTAAAAGTGACAGATAAATACCCGTTTTTTGTTTGCTTTAGAGCATACTGTAAGAAATTGTAGTTGTATTAGTTCGTGAAAATTAGATGCCATAATGCGTGTACATTTCATACTGTATATAACATCTAGCTAACAGTTTAATTTAATAACGCAAGTTCTGAAATAGTGATATCAATTGTTTATTATTATTATAATATGCAAAAATATCCAACCTAGTCAAAAGAATAGAATATATTCTTGAAATACAACATTAGTGAGTATAACCATGTAAAGGGATATAATATAGTTTAAATACAATAGAAATAAAAATGCACATAATACAAAGTAAATATAAAAACAATTATTACAAGAAAATGTATAAGTCAACATAAAAAATTAAAATAAGTTTTTTACGAGAAATTTATGACTACATAAGAAACATCCTTAAATTACATACGATTTTCGAAAAAGTGACACGTTGCCGTCTAAAAATACTATTTTCAGATTAATATATATGTTACCGTCAATACCCTAAATAAGTCATAACGCGTTTTGACTAGTCAATACCCAAAATTTATACAGATTACCATTTTTAGGGTAAATAACAAATGTCATGATTACATGTGCCATATATAAATTAAATTTAATATCAAATTGTAGAATGGAAAGAATTCTATGAATCATTGATATGAAAATTATACAAATTTAGTAAAGAACATGTAAGTTTTAACATTTTAAAGGGTATTATTTGCGAAAGACAATTTTTAAGACTTCAAAACTTTCTCATTCTTAACTAGACTTTGATAGTTTTGCTATCAATCGATAGAATTCCTACAAGTTTATTTAAATTGAATTCACGTGTAATCATGACATCTGTCATTTATTAGCAACTTGTAAAAAATTCTGGTATTGACTAATGAAATCGCGTTTTGACTTATTTCGGATTTTGACCGTAACATATATACTACTAATTAATTTTTTAGCTGAATAATAAATCATCTTTGTTAACTAAATACCATAGAAATAAAAATGCGCATAATCGGGGATGGGAATTTTCAGCAAATCCGGAGATTTCACTAATTTGGTGCCCAATTTTAATATAGTAATTTGTTCAGATCTGCAATAAAACTTGAAGGGATGGAGTGTAAACCTGTTTACATACGATTTTTGAAAAATGGACACGTTGCCGTCTAAAATGTATTATTTTTTCGGATTAATATATATACTATTTATTAACTGATATATACCGCATTTCATGTGATCGACTTTTGCTTCGTGCAACACCAGTGAACAAAACAACTGTAAAAATCTTTTAGTTGTGACTAGTAGATTTGTAGTTCCGTGAAACACTTGTATAATTTCCAGTGTTTCTTCCTATTACATATATCGTTTTTTGTCCAATATTCGGAAGCTTCCTTCATGAAACTTTTGATGATCAGTAAAATATATGTATATAAAATATTAACATTTCTTATAATTGTTATATTTTTTCTTAATAATCTTTTGGTTCATTTTCTTATATTATCACTTTTTGTGTCGTTGTTATTGAAATATTTAACAAACTAGCTTAGATTGTAAACCATCGTGATACTGGTCATCTTTTATTCGTATTTATAACCAGATATTATTCTGAAATGTTTTTGTTATTGTTTATCTATCTCATTTTCGGTAAAATCCAAGTACTTTGATTTTTTGTTTTATTAACCTAGATTTTATTACCCCATTGTATTGTAGTTATTTTTCTTGTATATTATTTAGAAGCGACTTATGACGAATTCTATGCAGATCTGATGCATGCTGCAGATGTAGACGGACATGGTCGGTACGCCGTGTACGACTACGAGCCTCCAGGCAAAAACGCCACCCTCCTTTTCATCGTCTGGTGAGGCTCCAAAATCCCCTATTTTCGTAGTTATATGATGGATTGTGTCTCCTTTAATATACCCTTCTACAGACATGTGTTTAAATGCTTTGAATAAATATTCTTGCTAGACGGAGTTTTTACCACCCAATTTAGTTAGATTTCTAATTGTTGGCAGTAAGTGTATAGATTAAAATATGTTTTGTTCTTCTAACGCATCTTATTTAGTTAAATATTATACGTTCACTATTAAAAATATCAATATAATTATACTATGCCCTGAAGTTATATCTGCTAGTCGTCTCAGTATTAAATATTTTAATACCTTGATTAGTGTACATGACATAGTTTTGATAAGACTTGTAATATACCTATGATTCGGTAGTTTACATTATTCAGACCATTGTACTTTGGGATATTTATAATATGTGTTTATAGCGTTACCGCTTGTGTCCGGAAATGAATGTATAGTGTCTTCTGTTGTCCCCTATTAATTACCTTGTCTATAATTATAGTGATTTTCACACTGTTTCTTATCTGCTGAATTTGATTTTGATATTTTACATGTATTGAGCCAAGTTTGTGATTATTATTGATGGTCGTTATTGGTAGTTTACTGTCACCTTATTTGACTTTTCATATTTATTTTGTCGATACACTTCACTTTGGATATATTATAATATTAATGCTTATTTTTTCTTCAAAACCCGCGATATTGCTTATTTTGGATTGATCTTATTTTTTCATAGAGGGACAAGGTTATATCCTATTATCACGATTACCGAGTTGATAATTCTACACAATATCAAAATATGATAATATTTCTACTGTTTTGTCATTTTTTGCTTTCAGGGCTCCCGACAAGATCAACGTCCGGTACAAGATGTTGTACGCCTCCTCCAAGGATGCAATCAAGAAGAAGCTAGTCGGAATCAAGCGTGTTATGGAGGCTAACGAACCTGGAGAGATCACGGAAGAGGAGATTCAGAAGAAGTGCGAGTAAATGATACATCACCAACTTGCCTTCTACTGAATGACTTGACCTGACCTTGACCTAGTATCTAATTACAGCATATATTATTCAATCAGATTCCCTTTGGCCTCTCTTTATCTCTTGTATGTGTATTGTGCAACTTGCTCCACTTACCTGTCTATCTCAGCGGTTTGACAATGTCAGTGAAATAAATGCTTGTATGTGTATTTTTACCTCGATAACTGTGTAAATTTGTATGTAAGTGTGCAAGTGCCATACTCATATTTCAAAAGTAAAACAAAATACCATATCTCAGTTTAACAATTCTCACTCTTCTGTTCCATTTTTCATCGTGTACTACTCTCTATTCCGGTTATCTTTTTACGTTCTGCTTTTTTAGTTTGTCAACTTTCTAAACTAATTTTTTAAATTAACGTTTAGTAAGTGCTAAAGTTCAGGTCTTACAGAAAGCTAACGCAATTTTTTCCACTTTCTTTAGGTGACGTCAATTTTTGGCCGTACGTATTGTTATTGTTGTAACGGTTTCTCCTATTGTATTACATTATGGTAGGAATGGCACACGATACCGGTAATAATGCCTACACCGAACACAATATATTTCCAGTGATTGATTATGTATTTTGAGTATGTACACTAGACAGACAGAAACTTCTATTTGCCTTTTTTATCACTCAATGAAAGAAATCGATGTCGTATGGTTGAGGGTCAGGCTCTTTTTGTACAACTAATATATGAATGAAAGGTCCTAATTATTCCTACTTTTGTCCCGTATTGTCAATTATATTATTCTTACGACTTGTAAAGATCAATAAATTATTAAATATTAAGTAACATTTCGTTTTTTATTGTTTTCATTGGAAAGTAGGCAATAAATTCTGTTTTCTCAATCAATGTTTTTTGTTACATATACCTTTGTGAGAATATTATCTGTTTATAAATATTTAATTCACTTATATAATTTTTATTTTCGTGAGTTCGGGACATTTGATAATTTTTGTGGTATCGGTTCCTAGTAGTAATATCTAATTTATCACAATTCTTCTTTCTAGAAGTTTTTATAGCATTAATACATAGCTGTTACATACCGAGAACTACATATTAGGCAAATATGAATGTTTCTTTTTCTATGAGATATGTATTTACTTCATACCTTTGTGACATAGATAAATGTTTTCTTCCTTAAGCTGTATTTTGCAAGTCTTAATCAATAGTTGGGTGTGTACTTCTGTTAGTTCTATCTAAAGACGTTTAAATATATTAAACGTGTGGTTCTATCTTGCTAGTTAGTTAAATACTACTAAACTATATTATAAATATTGCTACGTTTTAAAACTTTCTAAATAAATACTTTATATTCGAATAATTTTATTTGAAACGATAAATTAAGTAAGGCTATATTGTCAATTTGGGATTATTT
Organism: Invenusta paracnida; assembly: GCA_036023295.1. Lineage (NCBI taxonomy): Eukaryota > Metazoa > Platyhelminthes > Proseriata > Coelogynoporidae > Invenusta > Invenusta paracnida. The sequence goes on from JAYRBW010103891.1 coordinate 12,186, forward strand.
TGGTGCTCATAGATAGACTTGTGAATGCGTTTTCGAGATACATAGCTGTTTCTTAGAGCATTTTCTATGTAATAGTGCAATAAGTCGCTTCTTAGCCATATATGGCAAAAAGGTTTCTTGTGGTAGACACGTCATAATTATTGATCGTCTGGTTTCAAACAGCGTTGGCTGTGTGAGCTATGCTTGCTAGACTGTTACAGCTATGTATAGGTTGCTAGACTGTTACAGCTATGTATAGGTTGCTTTCTGTCGATATCTAAACCTTTCCTTGACTAAATAAGATGCGTTGTCTGTGTCTCATAGCCGGCTGTGATTCACATCTTTGCATCGGAATATTCCTCTGGGTTGACTACGGGGTTTGAGAGGTGCGTTGTAATAGGTTTGTGACTGCGCTCTCAAATATTACACATTTAAGGTACTTATATGCATTATAATAATAATATGTTAAATATTCTCTTGTTAGATTAATAATGAAATGTATCTGACCTATATAAGGCAGTTGAAACAATTAATTTATACCTAACATGCTAAGAGGTTTTAGGACTGTATATTAATTTATAATTCTACTTGTTGACATTCGATGACTTTTCTTTCTAAGGGTAGTGTGCTGATATAGATAATTGGTTAAGTATAGTTTGGTACTTGATGATTTAGCAGGGAATATATGTGTGGTATGCTTACATTTATTTCTTTATAGTTTCATCTTAATGTATATACTCGTAGCTGGCACCACGGACAGAATTTGTGCTTAAGGTACGATATTATGTAGAACTGGTAATGCACGAAGTACGTCAATATTAGTGTATAGTTTATTGTGGTAAATAGAAGACTCGCAAGATACTTACTACTAAGTAAATTCGTGCATTTCATGGTACCACCCGAGTACATAATAATATAGATTTACTTTATTCCAGACATGATATTGTGCATGCATTGCAGCCACCACTGTTCTGGTGGTGCTATATACGTTAATGTTATATGTATGGTGGTACACATGCGTATAGCGATCACAAAGTATCGTGCATTTTATATTATGTCAAATGAGGCGTGTGTTATATCTATAATCTATTTAGATTTATAACTTTAAGGTGTACCCTGCTGCTATGAATGTATGACTTTACTATTTTATATTGCGTTAGTAACTACACATAACAAACTTGTATGACTATTATAATATCATGTTTACTGTTAAAGATGTTATACTGCATGGAATTTTGGGTCAAATGTGAATATGATGAGTAATGAGAATGCGCTAACTGTTAATGAAGTATAAAGGTTACAATTCTTTCAATGCGTAATTTCTTAAATTTATATAGGCACAATCGTTTATAATATCGAGGTAATTTTTTACGGAATTACCAGCCACAAAAATTACATAATCTGTAACATATAATATATTGATGTACTATTAATTTTTTTGTTCCATAAATATTTTATTTTATTGTGTTTTAATGTGGAGTGAATTTTAATAATTAAAAATAAGGGTAAAGCAATTTTATATAATTACCCAGGTTAAATACTATAAAACAATTAAATTATCCCAAAAAACTTATTAACCAGTATGTATATTTCTTATAGATACCGACGCAGCTATTTTGAAAAGCAGAAAATATAACGGATTCTCCTATTTCCTTTATATAGTTTTTATTTAGCTTCAAATAAGATTGGCTGAATTATATTTTGTTTATTGTAGGTCAGGCATAAAACAATCAACATTGAATTATAATAATTATTGATCTGATGTAATAACTATTTAAAAATACGTGTTAAAAATAGCACTTTCAATAAAGCAATTTTATTTTTTATAATCCACATTTTATAATTTAAATAACAAAACATTTATTGATAGTTTTTTTTTATTTACAGATGTTCCCTATACCATTGAACATTATTTATATATACGATACTTTACAATACAATTATACGTATTAATTGTTAAAAATATTTAAATACCCACCATTTTAAGTCGAATTAATTATTTTGTAATAAGTCATTAACATTTTATGATATTGTCGATACATGGTTTCCCTAATATAGTTTTAAGCATAGGTCGTTTACAAATTACCGTACCAATCATTTTTTTTATAGAATCACGTCATTTCTTTCCTTTGAAACATAGGTATGTGTAGAAAATAAATCTAACTATAAGATATATTTATATCTTGATGCAACTTCCTTCCAGTTCCTGTATAGTTTAGAGATTAATTAGAAAATTACTTCGCAAATTGAACCTTTATATTAATTACGTTATAAGTGTTGTAATTAGATAATTGTAGGTGGTTATTTATGAAATTTTAGTTTAACTGACCAGTATAGCATTATAACATTTTACATTAAGCTAATAAATTATATGCTACATGTTTATCATTCGATATTATAACCTATTATATTTGTGCATAAAATTAATGTCATAATATATATACGTTAGTATATTCCAATATTGCGTCTTTTCATTTAAATTAAAGTGATAGTATATGTACATACGCATGTGTGTATTAATATTGTCTAATTATGTCTGTTCAATAAGGCTAGTATATAATATCTTTGTATAATAGGCTAGTATACAAATGCCTATATTATATCTAGCTGTATCTATTTAAATGTATTCATTTGTTGTGCATATTACGTAAACATATTATTGTTTCGGTACTGCTATAGTGTTAATATTATTTACTGCCATATATGGTCTTGCTGATGCACATATATGGACATTTATACTTTGATCTATGCTATGTTTTACATATATTTATACTTACTAGTGGTGTTACAGATTTCAAGAGACATATAGAATGGTATAGATATAATTATTAAAATTTCTATAATATTCAAAACGGAGGTAACGTTTATGTATGTGTATTATTAAGCTTGGAGAGCTACGTTAAACCACTTAACATATACCTACAAAGATTTCCAGTAACCTGTGTATAATAAGTGTAGGTATATACGTAACAATGGTCTCAGTTCACTTAATATATGTACACAAAAGTTCATTTATAATTGTACACTTTTATTTTGTCAATGTTAAGAATTGCAGATTGTATACTTTACAAAGATAAAAGCAATTAATATTTCTATTAAAATTCAATGGCAACCACATTTCTTTTTTTAGTTTATTAAAATAATTCCAATTTGTTATAAAATCGTCATGCAGATAGATAATTTAATAACTATAGTATGTTTAGATATTTATATATAACAATAAAATAATTGTATTTACACACATTTCATTTTTAAAGGACAACTGAAATTTTTATTTTATAGTATAGTATAATTTATATATTACATATTATGTCTAGTCTGTTATTTTATTTTCATAAAATATATCATATTTCAGCTTATGCAAGTATTAATCAAATATTTAAATACACTTTTGAAATACCTATATTTATGTTTAAATATTTATTTCATAATTTATATTAACAATTTTTTATTAATTTAGTATTGCATGCATATGTTGTAAAATAGTTATAATATTTAGAATATACACAGACTACGCATATATATATATACCTTTTCTGAAAATGTTATTAATTCAAAACCTGGATTCCTTCATATTTGTCTAAATTTAATTTTGTTAAAAGTAAACATGAAAATTATATACGACACCAATCATTATGTAAATCTCGAATTTGTACAAACATAAATATTGCTTTATTAAAATAATCAATTTATCTTTTTGCTTTAGATGGGAAAATAGTTGGAAATAGTATTATATTATAGTAGTACCTTAGTAATAAATCAATAGTTATATTTTAATAATTCATACACGCGACTTAAGAACTATTTATATCAGTACGTAAAATGTATATCTGGGCTCATGTTTAAACTTATACTAAAGTTATAACTGTTGGTTCATAATTATTCATATAAGGAAGAGAGATTTTTATAAATTAATTATATGCAGCTTCTACTTATAGATACCTATAATCCGAAATCACACTACTACTATGTAGTAGTAAATATTACTATATGAATAATGTTTCAACAGTCAGTTTTAATCAACAATGTAATCAATTTCTTATTCATTTGTATACAAAGCACATAGTATTATATATACAGTGTTAAATAATTAATAGTCTTAATATTTGATGCAACAATTCAACATAATATTACAATGAAGATTTTGTGATACATAAGTTTAAAGATTGTTTTCAAATATTAACAATAGCCGCACGTTTTTCGACAAATTAGTTCCATTGGCTCTATTTGGCAGTTGTCCCGTTTTTTGTAAAACTCACAATCGACTCTGGCATCCCCACATTCACCTGAAACATTTCATTAGTTAAAAATGCATCACAGAAATCCACTGTAAATATTGGAATACTTAAATAGAAACACTTTAAAAATTATTGCACATATACCTACTATACATGGGCATAGTTAGTTCGGTTAGTTCAGTACTAACCGAAACGTCTCTGGAAATATATTTCATTTGTTTATAAACTGGGTTTTTACTACTCAATTTAATACACTTTTATAACTTATATATTATTATATATTACTAGACAAATGCTTAAGTAGGACATAACAAATAAACAGAAAATTTTGTCATAAAAATTAAAAAATGTTGGGATTCGTTTTTTGAGTAGTTATTTTTTAAGATAATAATGTGCTAACCAATCTTTTTACATTGTTGCTTACCACAAACTTTGCATTTTACTGGACAAAGAAGATAGAGGTCTGTGAGAGAACAAATCCAGGATGTATCCGTATCATTGTTATCCTCCTGAAATGCCGTCATGTTGCTTTCACATAGCGGAGAGTCTTCGCATTTTAGAGCATCTGAAACAAGAGGTAGATAAATAGAAACATGATTTCCAAGATTTATAAAACGAAAGAGAATATTGGTAAATTTGTTATAGAAATCGTAATTATAATTTTCATCACAATATATAGACAATATAAACAATATCTATTGTTTACATCAAAGATTAGAGAAGATTAGCAAGGTGCTAATAGGTGCAAGGGGCACGGCAATATTAAAATGTGACAATTTCACCGCTGATTTAACTGGACAAATAGTTAATTGCGCAATTTCTCCAATCTTTGATTTGCACTGAATAGTACATAATTGTAACACGATTGGAGAAAATACATTTACTGATATATTGAAGTTTTCAATTATTGACCGATTAATTACGGATTATATATTTTTATTTTTGAGAGATTTAGGCTTGATTTGAGTTGACTGTGTATTTATACCATTTTTTAATATATAGTTATTACCAAATAGCGTGTTGATAACTTTCATTGTACAATGGAACACAGTATGGAAAGCTTATTAAATATGTATAACATGTTGACAATTTAAATGGATAAGTGGACTTGTAATCGAGAGATTTCCGATGCGAGATGCATAATAATATGTTCATTATTATTTTGACATTGTCACAAATACACATTGAAAAAATATGTCTTGAAACAGCTGACAGATGCAATTTACATTAAAATTTGATGACAAAATATCAATAAAGTGAGCAATGAAATATGCAGGATGAAGCTTGGAGATATAAAGTCCAAATTACTCTTTTTCAAACCATTGAAGCTTTTAGTTTATTTTATAAAAGAGATTCCATCGATACGGATTTATTTGGCCACAAGTTTTATCAGGTTAAAATAAGATTTATTAAACGAAATATAACCCCTAGTAATTATGTTTTCATTGTGACATGCTTTGTAAACATTAGTATGAAAATCTACCAGTGTGAATTAGAAAATATGTTGTTGACAATTTTTATATTTGATTTTGAAAGAAAATGCACAAATGTTTGATATAAGTGAACTGTTTTAGCAGTTTTGTAAAAAGAGCTATTTTCTCGAAAATTGTATACTACAACCAATATTGGTTTGAAAAACATATTTCAATACGGCGGATCATGATACTCCAAGTTCGATTAGTACAAGAATAGTTGAAGACTGACGAATCGCATTTATCAGACAAAATCGTCTTTTTAAAGGGAATAAATAAATAATAAGTAGAAGAATTGAATCTATACCTGGATTTGGTGATACAGTAGTCACTCCTTGTCCGTAGATTGTGTAAACATAAATAAGACTTACAACTAAAATCAAGAAACAATCAGCTGGTTTCATGTTTTCCTACAAGTGGTTGGAATATAAAACTTGGAATAATTTCAAATCGAGTTGTACTCCAAAATGTATCCCAGGAATTTTTTAATAATACAGTATATTTATTAAATATGGACCTAACAGTCGTATCTTTGTGTGTCCTGTATAAATCCACTTTGATACACATATATACACTTCGTAGTTTAGGTACAACACTACATAGAGCTTATGGTAGTCCTTGCTTTACCTGGGATACTGTTTATGTCTCTGCGTGGTAGCCGGCTATACCAATGTCAGCTAGGTCGATTATGCTGTTATGCGATCTTATATGGGGAGCGAAATGTTCCTTTGGTGCATGATGTGAAGGAGGTTGTCATGGGATGGGCATAGAAACCTGTTGCAGCTGTCTTTTTAACTGGACGCTTGGAATGTATGAATACAGCTCGCAGTTGCATGTTTTACGTCTAAAATTAAAGAGGCAGGAAATTTATTTACTGGTGTTATGTACGTTGAATATTGTAAGTTTTCTTCCATTGGGACAAAGAGACATCATACCTTAGACAACAGGATGAAATGAGGTCGATTTGTCCGTCTGTTCACTCCTACGGGTTTCAATTAGATCCGAAGTATGTATTACTATATACACGACGACAGCACTGCTTTGTAAAAGCATATCATAAATGTTGTATTACCAGAAAGATACATTCACTATACTGCTCTCCTAAAATTATATCATTTATATCAGTTCATGGCTTTTGCTATAACAAGAATTTTCTCTCTCACTAATGTTTACTTTAAATTCACATATTTTACCTGAGTAGTATGGGAAGGAGGAGCGCGGGAACAAAGGACCCCCCCTCCCCCCCCTTGCCTAGTAAAATGAGT
>JAYRBW010103902.1:0-19138 GCA_036023295.1 Invenusta paracnida
GAAGTAACTTTCTATCATAAATTAACTTGCAATTGTTATTCTGCTTAAGCAAAAAGTGCTGTGGCGTTATTACCCCGGTGGCGTTATTACCCCGCTTTCCCCTAATGTGTGCTTTAGTTAACACATTATGACAACCTTATAATATTTAAATGAAATGTCATATTACTTTGTTTTAGTATGTTTTGCATCTAAAATTGCACTTTTATTACCATTGCACAATATTTGCCATCCTCGTACAGAAATGTATTTAGATCGCTAGTGACAGTGCGGGTATTTTATCCCGGCAGCAGCTTGTTAGCATTTTGAAGTTTGATAGGGTCTCTTAAAACTCCCAGAATTTTGGTTAATCGATCATCAGTTATCAAAAAACGGATTTCATTGCAGGAATCGCAAAAATATTTGCAAAAGGAGTCGTAAAAGTAGCGCTAATAAGCAGATCGATACACATGAATTTGAGGTGCTCAAACGAGATTTTAATGCACGTTGTTAAAACATTTAAAATATAATTTAAATCGTTTTGTACCGTTAGGTCTACCTTACAAAGATAATCAATATCCCTTCTGCTATATGTATTGGATAATCCCTCACTATTGGTGAAGTATATATAAATAGGGTTACTCAATATGACCGGCTAATAACATTGGTCCGATTTAGAACTGCATTTCCTAAATGTGTGACAGTAGATATAAATTATTAAAGCTTCCAATTCGTGTGTAATTATTATTAAATAGGCAGATAATTATATTAAATTCAGTAGAACTAACTTAATTATAGCTTATTAGATTGGCTGGCGAATCTCGTTATCAAAATATGCCGTTTATAATCATGGATTATAATTTGAATATCAATTGCATCAACATCGGGATTAGAGTTCATGCTGAAATTTCAGTTATATTTCAACTTCAAAGCCTCATCATTTGTTTTAGTCAACTGTTATCAAATTGAAAATATTAGCGTTGTTATAACATGCCCAAAACAGTTTCATAATATTCGGATTATACCAAATTCAGTGTAAATAGTTACTTAAAGTTTTTTTAGAGCAATTATTATAACAAAGTCGATGTAATAATTAATTATTAACGTATTTTAATGTAGATAAATATAACCTTTTAACGTGGTAGGTATACTAGAGTAGTATTATATTTACGAGCACACATACAGTGGTACACTATTCAATAAAATGTCATAATATACAACACATTATAACAACCATTAAAATAATAAATATCGCCAGAAATAATACCGTGCAGATAATTGGATTAAACGTTTAAATATTAATTATTTGTAGAAATAAAAATTTGCGCAGAAATTTTATTAACGCATCAACAAATAAATAACCCGTTGATCTTCGATTAATCAATTTGTCTGTGAATCGTACTTCCCTCTCCGACAAAATTTGTACATAGCTTGCCCCTTCTATTGATTTAGATATCTATGGTTCGGACATTAACTAAAATACTGATAAGAACGAAATACAAGAAAGCTATTGCTTATTGTGCCCATAAATGTTTCTTTCTTTGCCCTTTATTAAATCACATATCACTTAGAAATAACAAAACATTAAAATACAAGAAGCGCAAAACTACTTAATACGACAATGATAAAACTCCCAACTGTTATTATGGCGTTCTATCTTAAAGTAATGTAATTTCATTTGAGTGAAAATCTTGATCCCTCAATATACATGCATGTGCAGAAATATGCATCTGTCACGATTAATTTCCGTGACAGATGTGACAAATGTCTCCCTTTTAAAAATGTAATATATAAGAAAAACTTGTCAGAAAAATGACCGAAATCTTTATTAAATACAAACATTACCAAAACATTTACAATGAATTAACTACATAAATGTAGCCCGATATTATATCCAGAATCCTAAGATAGTCTGAATAAACAAATAATGAAGTAATTTAGTTAGATGAAACATTTGTGAAAATGCACCACAAAGCACAGAATAGTTATGATAATTACACAATATACATTGATGTCATATGTGAATGGCTGAAATGGCTCAACCAATTAGATTCAGGAAGTCTTGTCCACTTTGAGAAAGCCAGCTGTCCGGGAGAAGTACTTGTTCCCATCTTCAGCTCGCTTTTCGGCAGCCTGGGGATTGACAATCTCCAGACCCTGGTGCCAAGAAATTAGAGAGACAAAAAAAGTGACAGGATTATTGTAATATTATAGAAATAGGAAAGAGCCACAATAATTATTATATTGATCTATGCCTGCAATATTAAGATTATGGGAAAACCTATTAACGGAATGACTTCATTTCTAAACAGAGAATGCTAACGTGAATATTCTTGCGTAAATACTGGCTTCTGATTGGTTAATTTTTGACAAATTGTGTATTTTGTTAGACCATTTTTATCTATATGCACAAATAATTAATTCTCCGTAGATTTTATATTATGATATACATAACTATTTAAATAATTATGATCTCTTAATAATATCAATAAAATTAACTAAAACTGCATATATAAGATGCTAAGCCTTAAAAGAATTCAACAATGCAATAAAGAAAATATTTTGAGTACCTACCTTACTTATATCAATGACTATTTTTTTTTAAATAGTATAATAAAGTTCTTCAACGCTGTCGTTTAAAATGAATCTTTTCTTATTTTAAACAGTATTAACACATGTAAATAGCTAACATTATGTCATTATATTCAAACTTTACAATAAACTGCACTTATTTTGATGTTAATACAACTTCGCCTTATCATGTATGTTTTTATATATATTTCATGTATCCAATATATAAAGGTGATATACTAGTTTAATTCAGTAAATGGAGTTTTGTTAAAATTGTAGTACAACGCCACATAAGATGTTCATCTACTTTTTGACTTTATACAACTAAGCCACCTAAAATCATGAAGCCAAAACGCACCTGGACCGTGGAGAATGCGATACTAGAGGAGGTACCCGCAATATGCCTCTTGACTGTCGTACTGCCCCCATAGCTCGCCGCGACCTGCTGGTTCTGTTTCTGGAGCTTTTGAGCCACCGCCTTGCTCACCCGTGCCTTCGTCTTAGCGTCAGCGACTGGTATACGGACCCGCCCGGAGGAGTTCGACCTGCCCGCCGCTCCCAGCACAATACCCACGTCGGCATATGCGTCGTCATTGATGGAGCCGAAGTGCACACGGTTGGCTGTTTTGCGGAGATCTGTCAAACCGAGCCGCTCCTTCATCTTACGGTAGCGACGACCACCGCGCTTTCTGTGGTCATAAACATTAAATTGTAAGATTTTCTATAAAATACTATATTTATCCTACACACTACTTATCTATGTTATAAATACCACTTAAATTACCACTTATTTTATTGTTGAGTGTTTAATTTGTAAGATTTCTTAATAAGTAACGTAAAATAATATTTCAGTCATCAAATCAAAAAGATAAACCCACTTGGCGGGAGGATCAATGGGAGCCGGTAGCGCTTTGACTTGCTTCACTGGTGGAGGCTCCAACCAGCGGTCCAATTTCTTCTCAATCTCGGACATGATCTGGTCTCCGATCCGTCCATCCTGCTCGAGAGAGGGCAAAATACGGTGCAATTTACAATTTAGAAATGGAAGAAAATTATATCATTGATTTAATATAGAGGACGCTTCTCACCTTCGACTCATGAAAAGCATCAACCCGAGCAGCCAGTGTCGCTTTGCTGGACACTAACCGAGCCGCTTTCATCCTCAAATCTGGTGGCAATCGTTGAATGAGCTCACAGTAGTAGATGTAGCCGGTGTGTGGAAGTGTAGTCACTGCTGAGAAGCCAGCAAGAGTCTTCTTCTGGGAACCAAGAAGTAGGACGTTGCAGCCCGGCATGCTTGAAAGCTTGGTGAGGCCTCCTGCGTGACCTGAAGAAACGTGGTTTTTACCCAAAGAAATATACTACCTAGACTACACACGATAATAGAAAGAGAGACAAAATATATGTAATTCTTCGGTTGACATCTCAGCAAATCAAAATCGACTATAAATATGGAAATTTGGTAGGCAAAAGGAAGTGTACATAAACTATAAGGCAAAACTATGCATATTTTTTTATAAAATCGTGGTCATTAACAAACTTTTTTATAATTTAAGTTATACTCCTATAAATTACATATGTTATAGCTAACATTCTGACGCACATGTCTATAATTTTACATTTCATTTCAGTATATTATATCAGGTACATTTTCCCGTTTGAAAATCGACCGTTTATACTACGAAAGATAGTAATTTTATTTCTTTTGCCTACCAAACATAAAATAGATTCGAAACCGAAATTACAGATATTTCGGTGCGTGTCTAGTCTAGGTAGTATATTTAAACGTCTTTGATGTCAACAGAAATCTCACAATTGATATGCATCAGATTCAGTTTGAATGATATTAGGTACTTTTGGCCCATTGTGCACTGCATTATATAATTATAAATCAATGCATAGCACTGAAACTTCTTTGAAGGTAATATCATAACTATAGCTGAAAGTTTCCAATTTTGTTTCAAGGCATTGAATTTTTATTTAAACATTTTAAAGCATTTTGGTAAATTTATTTTGTAGAACTCAACAAGTTATTTTATGTCTTCAAACAATGTGTCTTTAGACATCAGAACAGTTGGGACCAGATGCAATAAGTGAGCGACTTACTTACAATGAGTAGAAAACTGAGAAAACTCATTCAGAAAAAAAGATGCCTTCGATTTACTTTCTTGATTTCAGTTACCATTTTCCGAAAGTTGTGTATATCAAAGCTGCCTTTAAACTGTAACTCATGGGCCATGACAAGGCATTTAATTATGTAACATAAAGATTGAAAGAAGTGCTGGTACATTCAATGCCTCTTAGTCCAAACAGATTTACACATTTGAAGGAGAATTTGGTATGTGGCATAATTTGACAATAATGTCATTGAAAAGAGCTTTATGCTTTAGACTTTGACTGAAAGGAGATAGGTTTATTTAATGGTATCAATGTATTTCAGACAAAGGAAGAGACCATGAATTATCAGAGCCAATATTCTAAAAAACATTGAGCACATTTATTTTCAAAATTGAAAGTTATATGTTGAGAGAGATAGAGAGAACAATAAATATTGAATCATTCAATCAATGATTTTTCTAACAAGACAAATTGACTAGTTAAAATAAAATTCAATATTTATGATATTAACAATCATTAATAATTACTAGTCAGAGTAAATCTTACATAGTGAATGAAAAAATATGCCTACTGTTAAAATAGTTTTCCATATTAAAAACGACACTTTAAAGGAAGAAGGCTGTTTGTGTATATGCTATTGTTTGCATATAGATGGATATAGGAGAGACCTAAATGTGCATATGGACCACTTGTACTGGCTCTCTTGATAACATTTTAGATAAGAATTTTATTAATAGCTACATACCCAAGGTAAATTATTACTACTATCAAACTCTGTTAAACTTCTGTTATTTGGGTCTCATTCATTGACTGGGTTTCTATTAAAAATGTAAACATGGTCTGTGTTCATTCGAATGGTACAACCCCTTGGTTACAGGCCTAGAGCTGTAAAAATGTATTATAGAAAACAATATAAAGGATAATTTTATTTATGGATCTCTAAAGTTCAATGAACAGTTATATTATAACAGTTCAGCAAACTATGAATATTGTCATACTTATTTTATAGTAATAGCTATAATACATATTATTGATTATGATTGAATATAGCATAAAGATTACTATTATTTAAAAAACAAATAATAATACTGGTGAAGTATATATAACCTTTTTATAAGTATAATCATAATATATTTAGTATACTATAAAGAAAATTATTAAAAGAAATGTAACTATATACTATATTAAGAATGTGATATTTTTCTATATTTGAAAATTATAGAAATAACACAATAACATTATAGAAAAGTTAAAATTAAACAATAATTTAAATAAATTTAAATACATGATCATTGATTTACAGTTATAAATTGCTTTTAGGGGGGGGGGGAATAAAGGCAAAAATCTAAATATGAATGAGTATATATAAATAAGTAGCAAAATATAAACAAAGAAAGCTCAGGATCTAAAAATAATAGGCTATTATTACATTATTATTAGAATTGAATATTTGTCTTACTATATTATAGAGGCATGATAATAATGGTTTCCAAATTTTGTGGTTATCCATTCATAAAGTTGAGACAGCATCTTTTGCATTTGAAAGCAGATATCCTAAGAACTTTTTGTTTTATATTTTAATCTTGGGTCAGTTTTTATATATTTTTAAATGCCAGTCTGTGCCTTGTCTCCAAGCTGTGCTGAATAATAAGTCAATTTTTTCTAAATGTCACACATTTCACCCATTCTTTGATTTGGTTCATAAGAATTTTTTTTATTTCAAATATATTCATTGAGCTAGTCTTTGGAGAAGACCATATAGACCACATTGTTGGTGTATAGTTCATATAATTTGCTAAATAGGTTTTGATTGATGCAAAGGCTGTATTTCTTTTAGTATCCTTGTAATTTTCAAAGAAGTCTGTCTTGTAATCAAAGTTTTTTTTTATAGAAAGAAAATAAGTTTAATACAATCTTTGCATTAAAAGCAAAATTCTAAAGTAAATTTCAGTTCAAAAGAAATAAAGATGAGTTAAACTAAACAATAAAAATGTGATTTATAAAGCCTTATATAGGGACTGAAACACAATATATATTGAAGAAACAAAGAAATTCTTAAAAAACCAAAGAACATAAGCAATATATCATAAGCAGGGTTTAGAAGAAAATTCATGTGTTGTTCAGTAGGTGGTTAGGAGAAAGGGTATGATGGCCTTTAAGAATGTAAGAATATGGACCCAGAAATAAAATGTGTAAAAATAAACTTTGTGTATAATATGTATGCTGGGTATCATATATGTAAATTCACACATTGTCAAATGGTCTGACCATATGCAAATATATATATTTGGACCATTTGACAAATTGTCAACCATATATATGGTGGGGCCATGTATAAATTTTACATATATAATTTGAGCTGTTAGCAATCATATTAAATCAGATCAATTGTCAAACAGTCCAACTATATGTAAATTTACATAATATGGTTGGCCCATTTTACAAATCTAAATTTGACATTATAATACCTCAATATGACCTTGAGATATTTTGAATATAAATTTAGCTTATAAGAATAAGAAACAGTTCAATTATATACAATTTTATGTATAGATGACAATTATAAAGACAACAGATATTCAGATTGAGTAAGTATAAACTATACATTATAGCTACCATTATATGTACAAGTAAAATGTACACATGGTTCAGACATTTATAGTAACAGGGTTGCAACAAGTAACATTTATAATACAGGGTTGCTACACTTAAAAAAAAATTCCAGTTCACAAAAATTGTCATGGTTTTACAAATTAACGAAAATAATAAGATAAATTTTTTGTGTTGGCATAAATAATATAAATTAAGAAGATAAGTTTAGTATTGTGTAACTTATCATCTTAATTTATATTAACAAAAATGTAACAAAATTGAAACTATATTTCAGAAAACATGATATTTGTCCCAGGAAAATACATACAGAAATGTTTAATGAAAGTTAATTTGCGAATATATATATATGTACACAGTAGTCTATAGTATAATAATTTATAACAATGACTTTAATTCTTCTTCCATCAAAAGTTAAGGTTTCTTTTAGTGAACTCAAAAGAGCATTCTTGGTCTTGGTCTCTTTTCTCAAAGCATTTGATTTTGCTATTAAATCAAGTGGCTGTTTTGCTGTTTTAGCATCTTCAATGCACTGTCTGCTTCTAGGAGTAGAGACTGGGACAAAGACATTGTCCTTGTGATGTCATCTTTGAGTTTGGTAATTTCTTCTTCTTTTGATTTCCTTTTGGCACCTTTAAGCAAAGTCAATATTGATGCTTTATTTTCTTCATAGTAGGTTGCATATCTAGTATAAGCAGCAGATGCTGATTCAAGAAAATTTGGATTAATTTCAACCTTAGGGATTCCACCAACCTAAGTGAGAGAATACAATTAACAAGAATATTAAATACTTTACTTATCAAACTGCATTTAGATAAATCTGTAAATTACTTAGATGATCAGAGATCAATCTTTAGGCTATCAGTGTAGGCTCCTGTATATTTTCTGTAAGAATTTATTTATTTGCAGAAAATCCCTTCTCAACAGATGTTGTCCATGTGACAAAATACAAAGTAGTTTTACTACACTCAACAAATCCTTGAAGTCATTTCTACTGGCAAGACAAAAATAGAGGGTGCAAATTGTCACTTACAGGTTTGAAACCTGTAACTTATTATTATATATCAGAAGAACAACATATAACATTTTAATTTTTGTGTACTAGACAACTCATTTTTGTGTCATAACCATATTACTTGCATTTTTGCATCAATGTTTTTTAATTTTCTGAAAAAATTCTGTGGAAATTATATGGATATTGTTTATTAGTCTATTTATAAGGACTTGTCCTGGATTTTACCTAGTCAACCATTTTTAAGGAGTATTCCAGGCTGGGAATTCTGGTTTCTAAATTTAAGTAGTTTTTCCAGTTGTGTGGCAATCCTGATAATATATATATCATATAATTATATGGTCTAGACTATTTGTTAATTTATATGGTCTAATCTTTTATAAAACAGTCAATCATATATAAATTATGTACAGTCTAGACCAGCTAAACTGGACATGTTCAATGCATCTAAAATCGTCCAGTTTGGATGGTTTCTGGTTTGAACAAAATTTTTATAACTTTGAGATATTTTAGTGTTTATATATCATACTACTGTTTGGTGTGAACAATAAATTTAACTACTACATACATACCTATTATACATCATTGTTAAAAGTCAAAATACTTATACAACATACATATATTATAAAGATATTTCAATAAGAATTATAAAAACACATTTATTAAAATAAATTTAAAATACATATCAAGCTATAACTAATATATAGACATTGATGTATTTACTACACTGGCTTTATGAAAGATTACATAATAACAGTGAAAGCAACTGTTAATATAATGCAATGAATGCTTCAGGCATTGAGCAAACAAGCTCACTATATAATTTATAACAATACAGTGATATACCTATGCACTCACAGTTTGGTTTAAACTATCCCCCAATTATACAATTTAAAATCACTGTGGGCATACCATTGATACAATGAAATGGCTACTTACTTCTCTCTCTCTCTCTCCACCTAAGCATAGGTTTACTAGGTGGCTGTTTACTATAAGTGGTGATATTTTATCAGAGTCGACTGTCATAATAAGATTGCGCAATACATATATGTTTAGCAAGGAATGAGTTTTCTATAACAGAGCAACATTTGACAATAAATTAGTTATCATCTCAGGGCATTTGTGTGAATACAAATGAAAAATTGTATAGTGGAATTGGTGTCTGGTTCAAACAATGGAAAATACATAGTAAATGCATGTATATTTGTATAAGAAATTGTCCGGTTTCTTGTTAAATAGCTAATTTCCAGTTTGGTCAATATTATTATATATAAAGTATAGTAAAAAAATTGGGGATTGAAAATGTGTCCGGTATAGCCAAAATTCCAGTTTAGATGGTTCTGGTTCCAGTCTAGACTGTATTTATATAATTTTTTCCAGTAGCAGTGTAAGTAACTTAAAAATTAAGTTTAAAGGTTTAAACATATAATAAAAAAGAAATAATTTTAAATATGTTATTTAAAATGACAAAAAAGTGAGCCAAAAATAAAGTAATAGCATAGTGAAATATTATATTTGGTATTATAATATTTTGGCAAATATTCTGTTTAATATTATCCTACTTTTACTTTTAAGTGATGTAAAAAACCTCTAAGTTTAAAAAGAAGTGATTTTTATAGGTAATGTAGACAAGGTCATTATAATCCAGGTTGCAACAATATAACCAGTAATGTAACTGAAAATGTAATTATCAGCAATTGTGGAGTTCTTGGCTGTAAATTATTTTTTTGGGGGAAAATAAATAAAACATCAAAAAAACAAAAAATAAATGTAATTAATTAAACCTTTTCCTGACAGGACAATCAATGTTTGATACTAAATAAAAGTTAACTTACCCAGCGGGGCAATCAAACCTTGATTGAAACTTTAGAATAGAAATGAATGCATTTCTAAAAATAGCTATAACTAAAAAACATGTACAATGATTCATTTAGGCCACTGGATGAATATTACCTGTTTTAGTTTCAATACCATTGGGCAAATGACAGTAAAATAGGGATCAAAATTCTATTGGCTGGAACAGGCTAAGTTATGAACACACATGCTGCATTGGAATATTTTGATTGGCTATAATAAGAATTTGGCAATATCAATGTTATTTTTATGCTAGTTTTGTATACTGATAGATAAGACCAGAGAGAAGGAAGAGAATAGATGCTCATTGCATTTGTATTGTAAGTCATTTCATGGCCTAGATACTATATACAGGCCATGGTCATTTTGTTGGCATAAGAAAACTTTGGTATGCTGGTATTGACCATTCCACCCCCCACACTCAGTCTGACCACTGACAACAAAATTCTGGGATATAACTGCAATGTTCTACTATATGTTCTCATATCAGCTGAGTCTTTCAGCTTTTCCCTATTCTTCATTTTCATATAGATGTGATCTTGCATGCAGTGGTCTGCATTTATAAATTCTTACAGTGTGCACTGTTATTGAAGGAAAGGAAACAGAAAAGGAATAGATTATTATGAGGCAATAGTTGTTCTATAGGTGGTCATTATGTTGTTATTAGCTATGTAGGGTTTATTTATTATTTAGAGAATTATATATTACAGTTGAAAAATAACTTCAATAAATTATAATAAACTAATAAAACTTCGCTCTACAAAACTCAACATTATGACATATTGCCACATAATTCGATATAAATTAAATTACAATATAATATTATCAAATATTCAAGAGAACAAAATATATCTGTCAAATATGTTATATCAGGGAGTAACTATAGAAACTATAGAAACTAGACATTACTATTGATAATTTATTGGCATCTAAATAACAATAGCCAATAAGGAAACACTAACAAACAAACTTTCAATTCAAATTTAATATAGCCGTTGGACAGGCAAACTTTTCGAGATTGTAATATCATCGTTAAAAGATTAAATTAAGTCATCATTGTTTGATGAATGAGAATCTGTATCCAGAAGTTGGTCAGATAGAGGATCCACTTTAATGTGATCATTCAGACACTGCAATGTCCCTTCAAGGAAGTGCAGGATTGAAGCAGTAGGATCAAATTCCTCCATTGGCACACCATTGATAGATACAAAGTTTGTCTGTAAAACCTTTTGTAAGGAGGTTATTGTGGGTAAATGTTTTAATATTTTTCATAGCAGAAAATCCTCTTTTGCAGTCACTGTGCAAATAGGGAAATAGTCTATATGCAAACAGGACAATACCAATAATAAGATACATATTTGGACCATTCTCAGATAGCCATAGTTGATCATGGCTCCAAGGTGATTGCTGTGAAGTACCAGGCATATTTTGCTTGCGATTTGAAAATATGGCAATTATAGCTTCTAATTCTGACAAAATTATTGGTATCCTGCCCAGGATGCCAATACCAATAACTCATATCCTGTGAAATTATTTTGCATTGAGCAGGATACCAATAAGTACACCCCTGCTGTTTGATATTAAAAATATCAGCAGTTAATTCAAAGTTGAAGTCAATGATAAGTTGGAAGTGCTTCTATCAATTGAAGATGAACACACACCAGATGATATGTTGAATGATGTAAATAATATAATAACAGAGTCTGTCAAAGCCACTATTCGAAAAAGGTGATTCACTAAATCATCAAAGTGGATGTTATCCATAACACTTATTAATCAAAGATGTGACATCAGCCCCACGGAAAAGACTCTATCAATGACAAAATCAAAATTTAAAAACCCAGGAAGGATATTGACAAGCAGATTTAGTAGGAGTTGACAGCTTTTTGTATTGTTCATTGTGAAGAGCTCAAATCTTACAGTTTAGCTAACAACACCAAGAATTAATGTGGTTAAGGTCAAAAATGGTACTGTTCTTACAAAAAGTATAGACAAAAAATTATTAGCATGAATACTACACAAATTTATATGAGTGTAAACAGACTGACAGTGATGCAAGAATACAAGGATGAGTTACCAATTCTCATATTCAAAATCAAACATTCAATTCATAAGACATAGTTAAAAATATGCAGGTTTTGATGAGATTCTGCCAGAACTGCTTAAAGCAAGTGACAATAATGACATTCAAATGATGCAGACTTTGCAGTCGAATTTGCTCTACAAAAGATTGGACAAATATGGTATTTGTGATCATACCAAAGAAAGGTGACATACACTAATGTGCCAATAACAGGACAATCTTTCTCATTTGCAATGCCAGCAGGTTACAGCTTGATGGCTTGACTTGAACAATATTTTGAGAGAGAAATTCCAAACACCTTGACTAGAACTTGAATATTGTCTTTTTATCTAGTGTTCAATTACATCATATAGTGCTTTAAAAATATTGGAATCTCGAATCACATATTAAACAAAACCAAATGTTTTTTTATTTTTAAGAACTTAGTTTTATTCCATTTTGATAATTCCGGCAAATTATATACCTTTATTATAGATAATTATTTGTTTTAAATTGATAATTTGTTTAGGTACACATGACCATATAATTAAATTTTTTATACATTAGATTGTATATTTTTATGTATGTGTTATATACATTATTCAGCATAAAGAATGATTGCCTAGCCTTATGTTGCAATTTGAATTAGATAGTAATGAAACATTCATTATTTTCGAATCCCTACTTATTGATTAGCTACCTATATGCTGTTTATAAAGCATTATATTGTGGCATAAATATCACAGGAGTAATTTTTCCATCAATAACATTTAATCATTTTTCTATTTAAAAATAAGCTGCTAGGTGTTCATTCTTTTTGGCAAATAGTGTATATATACATTATATATATGAATAGTGATATATATATATTCAGAAAAGTGTGTGCATGCCTTAAAATTAGAATACATAAATTGTCTGATATTATAGAAATACTGCTTATCTATTGAGAGAATAATGTTTCTTGCTATGCATTAATTGATGTTAGTAAAGCTCTTTTTCAAATAATGTATTTGCTGATATACTACATAGATGAATTGTGCTTAAGTGAAAATCAAATGGCAGGATGTAAAAATGTTGTAAAACACTGAAAGGGGTAATGTATAAACCAGACCACCCAGTTTGTCATTGGAAAATGAAATATGTAGATAATTTAACCTTTGTTATTAGTCTAATCATAATGTGGATATATAATATAATCATTACTTCACAATTGGTTTATATTAAGATTGGCTTAACGTATGCTTAAAGAAATCATTATTTGAATCACTAGCTATCTTTAATAGTTGAATAAAATCAACTGAACTTAGTAAAATACACAGTGAAAGTGTGAAGCATAGAGTGACACATACAGTTTCTACTTTTATTGATTCTGTATGCAGTTTAATAACTACAATTCAGCTACTAAAAAGCTTTTGTTAAATGTGTTTTTTTATTCATGCAGTTAAATATTTTATGTAATAAATCAGTTTTAGATAAGTTAAGTAATCAATTATGCATATCTTATGGACAATATATGTTTACTCTTAAAAGTTAATTTAATAAAATTATTTTATATTGACAAAAATTGTCAGTGCAATGTATATGAAATCAATAAGTGTCCAAACTATGCTTAATCACTCTATGGTGTGAAATTTATTTCTAAACCATACCATCAATTTTACTCTAAGTGAATGTTTAAACTAAGTTAGCATCAGCCATAACCATCAACCAAGTATAGCAATTATTTTACTATGTAACCTGAAATTTCATTAGGGGTATTTTAATTAAAGCATAACTTCTAACCACATGTTTACTAAACTTTTTAAAACCTAATTGACTACAAAGTTAGTTTAGATTATAATAGTCAAGGGAATTGTATAAAATCGGGACAATTTTTAAACTTATGAATAGACAATGTATGTCATCCAAAAGAAGAGTATACAATAGCTAATTGTATGTCTTTAAAGTGTGTATTTGTCATACAAATAATTATCTTTCTGTTTTTAAATTATATACATTATAGAGTGCACCAAAAATATCAATTACAACCTACTTTTATTTTTAATATTTCAATGTTTTGTTTCTTTAAATAATGTGTGATTTCAAATTGTCTTAATTGTACATGTAATTTAAAGAATACTATGATTAAATACACAGGTACACAATATCATACCATGTATTTAAAAAATAAAAAATGAGACTTTCTGAAGTCAAATTTAATGCTTACCTTGAAATCTGCCTTTGTTTTTTGTTATAAAAATATTCAGAATTGAATTTTAAACATGAGGTACTTTTAAGACCAAGCTTTAAATGGTTTAAAATTCCGCAATGATGTAAGATATTTCGTTTAAACTAAGTTTACTAGTCAGTTTAGCAATAGAGCTGCTTCTCACTCACAACTTCTTCTGTTTAAGTATCGATCAAAGTCAAAATAGGGTTTATGACTAAACTTAAACCAATAGCTTGAACCAAACTTTAAACCAATAACTTAAGCTTAATAGTGTAGTGTAATTTTGGATAAAATACTATCATTTTGTTTTCACATAATGTTTTTAAAAGAGGTAACCTTTTTTGTTTATTTTTTTACTGTGATTCTAACCATATAAGTTTTGTTCTTACCAACCAAATAGGTAGCTGTCTATTTTATGCTAAAGTGAGCTATTTTTATAACGTGTAAGATAGGGAAACAGTGGTTGCTATGCAAAATCTAGGCCTCTAGCTACGATTGCTATGTAAAAATATCATTTTTCTCATATCTGGGAAATTTTCAATATATGTTCAAAATGTCATTAGAATCGATTAAAGTTTAGGGTATGTTATTGGGTCTGAACAGGAAGAATTAGAAGAATAAGAAGAATAATGACGAAAAATCGATGTTTTCACCTTGATATCTTCGGTTCTATAAAAGTTATGAAGTTTAAAATTGACTCACTGATACATTTTTGGCGGCGCTCTATGATAGAAGTTCAATCATTTCAAAATATAAATTAGTTTTTTAATGGTAGCAGTTTAAAAAATGACCGTTCTTGTGGTATACTAATATACCTTCTGTACGTAGGTTGCTCGCATGAGTTGCTTGAGCTAACAACCTACTGCCGTAGGTTTAAATCTGAATAACTTGCTTTTATTTTCTGGTGCAAGTAAACAAAAACAGTTGTTAATATCTGGTTTTATCAAAGATACTGCAAGACAGAGGGAAACAGAGAGTGCGGCAAACAGTGAATATACCCAACATCTGAATAGCGTTATTAAGGGGTGTGAATCGATTGACCTCTGTGGCCCTTTGTGTCTGGATATATGCCGCAGGGCAAGTATCTTCTCAGCCAGCTAGATGTACACATTAAGATGGTTCGTAGCAAGCCAGAGTTTTACCTCTTTAATAAAACTGATGGTAATGAAAACGCTTCAAAGGTGATTATTGCGTAAGCCGTTCTTTATTAAGACGTGTTAAGGTCAACTCCGTCACTATCATGGAGCATGAAAAACAGCTTGTGACACAGAGTGCAATCTACCCTCTACAACATACAATCATGCAGACATATACTATTCCTGTGGGATCAATGATTCATATACGTGATGGGCTTTTCGCGGTCACATGCCAAAATTGTTCATTATTGATTTGGTTGATAACAAGCCTTTAATGGGGATATTACACGCAACTTTTTGAATTTGAGCCCAATTCACTGAAACATCTGGAGCTCTATAGAGAGGGTATTACGTTCCCTTCCGCCCGCTTACACCCGACTTTGATAAAAAAACTCTGTGTGTACGAGAGTATATCGCCGGACTACCACAAGGATTCGAACTGTTTAATCGTGATGAGAACATTGATATCACAATTTGGGATTTTACTGCAGGAAGCTATACCCTTCTTGCATTTAATCTAACGCCTGATCTAACAGTTGCTGCACATGCACAACCCTATAGTGAGGTGAATCTTTGATTGGAGCTTAAGTTTTTGTAATTCACTTACCGAGTTCATAAACGTAATTATTTTGGCAGTTTTCAACGCAAAGATGGAAATTACACGTCAGCGTCAAGTCCTTACGGACTTTAAGGGCAACTCTCTAGGATGTTCTATTTAAATTAACTGCTATGCTTTATAAGTCTACACCGCCGTTGGACAAGAACTTTCGGTAAATCGTCTCTCCATTGGACTCAGGAAGTCATATAAGACCGGAGCTGCTAGCCTCATTTTCAATACTGATACTGACAATCTCCCCGGCCAACATTGGATCGCCTGTGATCTTCAGCACAATTGACGTGGGGAGATATTTTAATCCCTTGAGACAGCTGCCTCCGCCTCATGTACAACTTTGGTTAAATATACAGTGCTATCGAGGGTGGACATTTAGCTCCACTTTTAATCAGGGCCCACTAACAATACTCTGTGGTGGCTATTGCTTATACTACTTATATAAAAGACTTGTGTGTAAGCTGCCTATGACTGCGATTGTACGAACACTTTCTCGTAATGGGGACTTTATTATTAGACAATTTGTTAGACGACACGTATCCCTATGGTAGATAGGGGACTTTATTGTACTACTATTACTATTGATTTGATAATAAAATGAGTTTGATAACCTCAACATCTGTTTTGTTTCTCTGACTTGTACACATATATAGGAGAGAGCGCTAGGCTATAAACATGAACAGTTAGTAGGGTGAGGGGGAATAGGAATTCCAAGTCCTATTATTGATAGATACTTGTAATGCGCAAGTTTACTGCGCTCATTATTGCATTGGGCACTATCTTAACTTTATTACTATATATATGTATATTGAATACTTATTACTATGCCTAAGATGTTTAAGAATTCTACACGACCTCAAGTATCCGAAACGTCCGTGATAGGACATTTTATATGCTCCCCTGTTTAAACATTCACTTTTGTAGTAGTGCGATGTCTTACTTGTACTTGTTATAACTGAAATATACTTATTTCTATGGATAAACTGACTTTTTTTAAATTTTAAACCGGGTGCATAAGGCTAAATAAGAATTTAAAATAGATATATAGAAAATTATAAAACGTATAATTTTATGGATAAAACATTTACATAATAGTACAACAATAAGAAAAAGTGTCAAACATTGAGCAATTACATCTGAATAAATATTTTCTGAATATCTAGTATGTACTGGATCAATCTCTAAATACTCAGTAAAAGATGGAGAAAGAGGAAGAGGATAGTTAGTGACTGTAAAGACAAGATTAACATATGGTTGCATACTTAGCAGTCGCATGTCACTCCCTGACCCATTGCTAAAGTCTGATGAATGATGAAGTCCAAATCAGTAGTCGTATCCGAGCGTTTTACAGGAGGTTTCTTTGGTGTAGCAGGGACTGTCTTCTTTTTTTCTGAGTAGTAGGAGTCACCATTGAAACTCCTCCTGCTGCTGCGTCCCCCAGTAGAGGATTATCGGTCATGAGACAGACATCATGTAACGGTTTTAGTGATTCCATCTGCTTATAGCGTATCTGTACGATGCGCAGATTGAGACTGGCAATGAGTTCTCCATCGTCGTGTGGACTCATGTAGACACCGTTGCAGCGCGTTAAAAATTGATAGTGACCCCCGGTCCAAACATCTCTGCAACTTTAATCGCCTGATTGCCAGTCCAGCAAAATGCGCAGACATTTTTCGACATCTTAGCCCAGTATATGTCTAAGGTAGGAGAGAAGGTAGGTCGCAGCGTAGGTGAGGCCAGGTAGAGGTCTCGTAAAGTCTTAGGTAGAGAAATAGTCTCAAGAGAAGAGAGGTAACCTTGCAGCTTTTGCTGGGCTAGAAGATCTATCCAGCCAACGTTGGCCTGTAGATTATCGCATGGCTCGTCTGGCGCTGTTTCGTCTTTGACCAAAGGGAACAATTTTGACTATTTGAATAGTCCGTTCTTCCATCTTGGCGCAGCTGAAAGGCATCGCCGATTGATGATGTGACTCGATAATAAATTGTGTAATCTTGATAGCAGAGAGAGGAGAGAGGAGACGACCGTCTAGTAGCGTGAGCAAGAGTAGAATGAGCTATTACAGATGCGCGCGCTCCTTTTATACTCTGTAAACTGAAAGCTCTCATTGGCTGAAACCTCAAACGGATCTGATTGGTCGGGAGGGGGGGGGGAGGGGTGATCTTTGTTCTCGCGCTCGACCTATTCGTACTACTTATATATATAAATATATATATTTAAAATAAAGCTAATTATTTTAAACAATATTGAAAATAAATATTTACAAAACCACATTTGATAGCATTGTGCAATCAAACTACCTCTATTGATGAAGGAGATAATAATTATGATATGAGAACTACGGGAATATTCTACTGTAGTCGATACTACAATAAATTGAATACAAAAATATGAATATTGTAGGTAATCAATTTATCACTTTTCTATAGTGCATTTTCATCATCGATTATATATTATACAATAAAGCATATTTATATTTAAATTTTTCCTAATCTTATATTATTAAAATTAATAATCTCATTGGAAGTTACTTATGGATCTATTTAAAAGTTTTATATTACCTTAATCATTATAATAAATACGAAATATAGCAATACTATTTTCTTACCTTCTTAGAGAATTCAAAGAAATATAATTTCATAAATTTGATTAATGACTTTGTAAAGCATTTCGATATTTAAAAAAAGGTAAGTGTATATATATGTATATTTCAGGCGTTTGAAAAGGGATCACAAGATGATACAATCATTAATCTGAAAATATATAATGGTAAGGATTCTATGATTTCTACATATAAATATATATATTTACTTTTAGGTAGGTATATCTAAATTCAACTCAAACTTTCAATAATTTTCAAATAAGAATGAAATAATAATTGTAACTAATTACCTCAAAAATATTTGATAACACTAAATTATTAAAAGTATAAGAAAATATCAAAAATTAAATTTTGTAAATATTTTCCAGACATTTCAATGGA
>JAYRBW010103913.1:0-32749 GCA_036023295.1 Invenusta paracnida
GAAGTTGAAAATTGACACACTGATATATTTTTGGCGGCGCAAGGCGATAGAAGTTAAATCATTTCAAAATATAAATTGGTTTTTAAATGGTAGCTATTTAAAATATGACCGTTCTTGTGGTATTCTAATATACCGTAAGTTGCGCGCATGAGCTAACAACCTACTGCCGTAGGTTTAGATAATAGCAAAAATTTTCACCATGAATCTAATCGGTTAAACTATACTAGTTAACTATATAAACATTCGATTAGAAACTTCTCACTGGAATCAATAAAATGAGTCAATCGGATATTTCGGATTTTCTGAGTAATAACACAAATATAAGTAATAACATGTTGGTATGCATTATATTGTTAAAGACAATATGTAGACATGTTAGCTTTATATGCACACATATTAAGTAAAATATGAACGCCTTTTTTTACATATATTCGTAAAATATTTATATATTAAAAGTGATGAAAAAACTAGTTAATTACTGTTTTTTATATAACTTAATTATAAGCTGATAGGAAAATATCCCACAAAAAGAGAATACCATATAATATAATGTAGGTATCTAATTTCGTTAAAACGATATCTATTTCATTTATATTATTAAATATGTAAAACAATAAATTATATTTTAATGGCGGAAAATAGTGATTTTCAACACAGCGGCTATAGTAATTCAATTATATAAAATATACCAGTACCTATGTTTTAAATAATATGTATTTAAATATTTGTTTTTGGTATATATTATATATATTATATAGCCTTTTTCCGTTAAATAGTAAGAATAATCGTGCATTTATCTAGCCTTTACATATGTCATACATATAATGTATCTTAAATACTAATTCACATTTAAAATAGTTACATTTATGAAAATGTATTCCTTAGAAAAAGTCGAATCTAAAACTCCCATACTATTGTTTTTTGATCTTTACTGTAATACACATCATGTAAAATTCATGCAATATCGCCAGTTATATGTATGTTATAATACGTATATTTATTTTATGGTTAATAATATATTTGGAAACATAATGAATTTTCTAAATTGTAATTTTCAATTGTAATTAAAATACAATTTACACAACACGGCGCTTTTCACACGTTTTAATTTGATTGACTAAAATTTATGAATTATTCATATATAACAAGTCTTTAAATAATAATCCTAATTCCAAACATACCTGACTTTCGGAGGTGTTTTCAATCGCTGTCCACTTCAGAACGCTATCTTTGTCCAGAAAATTTGTTGATATTGAGAAGATTTTGGAACTAAGTGGGATAACCAGAAAGAAAGTTTCCTACAGTAAATAATGTATTTGACCAGAAATACCTAAGCCAATTTTATATACAACTACAAAAACATCGAGAACTACTATATATATACTGTACGTATGTATATACAACTAACATGTTAATATTATTACTCGAGAAAATTGTTATTTTTTATAGCACCCAGGTAGTCCGCCTTAGAAATATTAGCGATAAGATTGAGCGTAAGCTATAGTAGAGTAAAAATACAAAATACGCAAAAGTAATTAAATCTGCCTTTTGTAAATACAACAATAACAAAATGAGTTGAAGTACCTAAATATTTCATTCACTTCTTCAAGTATTCTTAATATCACACGGAGGGGTATTTCCCATAACATTTTGGGAACACAATTAGAAAGAATTCAAGATGGCGGACGAAGCTTATATTTAAATTTCAAAGTTGTTTCTTCCAATTTAAATGTATAGAGCCTACTGGAAGATACACATCTGGTCATTTATTGTATTAATTATCAGTGCTATATACATATATCCTTCCAATATGGCAATGAATATATTAAAAAAATAAGTATCGATTTATTGTATTGTACTTGAATTATTTTTGGTTTACTTTTCTTTAACCTTTAATTTTTCCTTTCTTTTTATTCCTATGTTTTTATTAAAAAATCCTTATTCAATTGATCTCTTCTTTAATTCAACAGTCTGTGACCTACTCGATAGACAGAAGTGCATTTATGGGTGCCATCGTGAGCCGTCGCTGCATAATCACAGACAGCGGAGGTCCAACCAGCGTAGATGCACTCTCCGGCAGTTCAACCCCAGTGTCAGTGATACTGTCGTGCGACTGCTCCGTGATGTCCTCAGGTGACCCCCTGTCCCCAGTTGTTCCAGTCATCACAGTATCAGGCTCCGCTTCTCCCCGTAGATCCGGAGGTCGAGAACTTGACGACTGGAACTGGAGATCGTCTGTGTCATCCTCGTCGATGTCGTCATCTTCAGCGCTGCAGAAGAATTCACTCGTCTCCGGATCACCCCTGCCTGTTGCCATGGCAGCTACACCCCCACCAGGATAAAAGTCACTAATTGGGCTTTCCTCAATCAGGCGAATTATTGGTGGAGGAGAGAGCAGATGCATTTGAGTGCTTCCAGCTTCCTTGGTCCCACCCGGTTGAGTTGCTGACGGTGGTGGTTCGATAGTCTTTGGCAGCGATGGTGTGCTCCAGTCACCGCTTTGGTTGTTGTTGGCAGTGAAGAGGCCGCTACTTGTCATCTTTTGCCGAGGTGAAGAGGGATTCACCTAGGTAGGTAAAAAGGTGTTTCATAAATAACAAGAAGCTCAAATGATCATCGATATATTTAGATGAGAAAATTACTCAAATTACTCAAATTACTCAAATTAAATTACTCAATTAATTAAATTTATATTATGTAAAAAGTAATATTTATTAGAAGAAACTAAAAAATTCTGACTAGAACATGCATATTTAAATATATCTTTCACTGCAACGTCTTAAGCATCAGGCACCTATATCTTTAGCTATACACCTGGTTCACTTATGTATATGTGAACCAGGAAAAATATACCTATCTAATAAATATAAATTAATTGAAATGTAAATTAACAAGATTCATACTTACGATTTCTAAATAAATTTACCGTACACATCAGGGTATTTTAAATTTATTATATTCACTGATTAATTAATATTTTTATACGAAAGAAACAAACTATATAAGTAGTGATTATTATTAATGATTTATTATTACATAAAATTCTATTCATACAGTTCATAAATTACTCTATGACATTTTATTATAGCATAATCTTCATAGACCTGTAGCCAGCAATTTATGAGGAGGGGATCGATTAATTAAAAGGGAATGATTACCTCCTCCACGCTGAGGCGTTCGATTTTCATAAATTGCATGTACAAAGAGGCATTTAGCAAGTACAAAAAGAGCACAGAAAAGACAAAGGGGAACCCCCTGGCACGAGCCTGCTTCAGTATTAAAAATAATGATCTTAGTTTTGAAAGTACATTGATGTTTAATTAAATCTTGGATTTCGTGAATTCAATGCTTATATACAAACTTTTAGAAAAAAAATTAAAAAGTGGCTTAAATAATAAAAATAAATGAAAACGTTATCAACATTTATATTTTTTATTTAACTTATTTTTAAACTACGAAATTTTATGATTTTATACATATTTGTATAAGGAAAATTATGCATTGATTTAATATAATAAATGTATTAAATTGAACGCTTTCTGACATAAACTTTATTCATTATTAGTATTTTACAACAACATACTACTAGTATGTTTTTTAGTAGTAAAAGGTTGTAATATATAATTACAGATAAACATAAATCGAATAATAAATGTGCACTAACAAAAGTTGTAAAATCCTTGTGTACTTCAAGGACTAGAGGATCTGGCTTCTTTCCTGCGTTC
Organism: Invenusta paracnida; assembly: GCA_036023295.1. NCBI lineage: Eukaryota > Metazoa > Platyhelminthes > Proseriata > Coelogynoporidae > Invenusta > Invenusta paracnida. The sequence goes on from JAYRBW010103913.1 coordinate 3,726, forward strand.
ACTGTCACCGGCTGTGGTTGAGACAATCTTCCACCCACAGTCGCTCCTTCAAAATGATCATCATCTAGCTCTTGCGAATTACTGGTTGTGAGCGGTGGCTGCTGGTTCTCCAGAAAGCGGTTCACCTTGTCTAACACGGACACCCCACAAGTCCAGTGATGAGAACCTGTGACTGCCCAACCGCCGGGCTGACCGATGTCAGTAGCCGAAGTGGCAGACATGAGCAGGATGAGATGTCCGTGCCTGGTGCCCACCCAGAGAGTGTTGCCATGGGCTAGAAGAGCGGTCACACCCAGGCAGGGCTCGCTAGGGGACTGAAAGAGGAGAAAGATGGACGTTGCTGATATTATCATTTGTTAGAAATAAACATATTTAATATAGATTTTCAAAGCATGTTTACATTTTAATAATAATCATAAAAAGTCATTTTTAACAATTGAAGAACAGTATGGCAGACCTTTCTTTATTGAACAATTTGACTTGAAATTGTTGATTCATACTGTAAATTTGAGTGTTTTTATTATTTTTGCAGTAAAATAAAATCTCATTCTACAACAGTTACAGATGAAATGCTGTCAGTGCACACTATGGTACTCATACGTCGCTAAGAGCTCATTACTTTTGGTAATAATTTAACATATTTATTCAACTATTTTGTGTAAAAGTTAATTTTGTAAAAGGCATTTTGGTATTAGTTAATCAAAAAACTCAGGCAAACCTTTCAGGGTTTCACTTTCAGTGCTTGTGGGATTCAATCTGGGACTATAGTAATGTCCCACTAAAGCTATAAGTTGATACAAAAACGAACCAACTCGCCATATATATTATAATGATTTATCTGGTACAAAAATACCTTCATGTTCAACGTGAAGCAGATATCAGATATCAGATGCAATAACTTGTAATTACATTTTTAGCAATACTTACGCCATTTATACAACTTAATTTTTTAGCTTTTAAATAAAATAGAAGCTTTAAGAATTGTCTTACTTATTACACAATAAAAATGAGCAATCTGTAAAATGTTTTCTAATTTAATTTACAAACAAATATATCTGTACTTTTTAAATATTCATCATTCCATCAGCGAGGTTTCTTTGCTCTTTCATAAAAATTGTACCATATTACTGTCACCTCTATGCACATACATATAACTCTATGAATGCAAGAATGGAAGACTTTTACTAAACACATATATAAATATACATATAAGTGACAAATAGTGTGTTTTACTGAAGTATGTTGATTCATCTCTACACTAATTTTTTAATCACCTGATGTACGGACGGCGTTATACTACCCCTCAAGTCGTAGACCAGTTTGCTAACAAATGTGACCTCATCGAGAAGATAGATCTGTAATGATGTCATCATCCCAATCCAGACCCCATTTCGACCCAAAGTCATCGATTCTATTTGATCTGGCATCATCTCGGGGATTTCAGTTCGTCCAGAAACTTCCAAAGTGCTGAAAACGTGAGAAGATCAAAAATATTATATAAATGAGCCTATAATGTGAGAGATTGTGTTTTCTATTTTGAATATATGCCACTGTCCATTCAGAAAATGTATCGCTTGTACTCCAGTAACACCTAGGCATTCGACTACTTCCCGACAGGTTGCGAGCGAAGGTTGGTCAAAATCGATGATAGATAAAAGGGACAAACAACTTGCATTTTGACACCGATACTTAGGCATCGGCGAGCAATCTAACAAAAGCCTGTGGTAATCGACGACCAATCACTGTGTGGTCGATTGTTAAAATTCATCATATTGAGAAATTATAGTATATTTTTTGGGTATTTGCTTTTATCGAACTGGTATAGATTTCTCTTAGTACCGTATAAAACATTATAGATGTTTACTTGCTTGGACAAAATGTTAAGAAATATGTTTGGCTCAATTTTTTAGAGATATACAAAGTCACCCTCAGATTCACGTTCTAACTCTGATCTTATCATGATATGCATATTATAATCTTCTGATAACCCAAGGTTCCCCACAGTATCATCTCTGTTGCCTTCTGATCTGCTATAACTGCAGTTGCATGGGTATCACGGCGTCTGGCACCTGCTGGAGGTGGAAGTGAAGAAGCATCTTCAGACGAAACACTTCTTACAGCAGCTGTACAACAGTCGTCGTCGACGTCGACTTTGTAACAATTACTACTGAACTGCAGAATTGACCCACACCAATGCTAGAAGACCCGTCGTTACTGACTAGTGATTGCCGGATCCTGTCGTCAACTCCTTTCAAGCGGTCGGATCTCAACACTCACAGCCAGTCGCCGATGTATCTACACCAATCCGTGGGAGAGACAGCTCTATTGGTGATCACCGATTTTGTACTACAGTGACCAATGCATAAATTGACAGGAGGAGAAATTCGATGAAGTTTATTGTACTGATTAGGTCTCGTATCTTTTTATGCCTATTTTTAAATTGTCTAATAAAAGGGAAATTGTATATTTTATATCTATCTCTTTATCAAGTAATATCAAAAATCGATATTGTAACCAACTGTAATCGATGAATGAGCTCATCTATCACTTATATAATTCAATTCATCGATTCCATGTACTTTTTAACATGGAATGAAACTTACTTAGAGTCAATAACAACAACGTCATTCCCAGCGGCGCACCAAACTTTGTCATTAATGAGGAGAAGACATCTGACTGGACGATTACCGAGACATATTGGAAAGGTGTCTTCTTCATCGATAATCGAGGAGTTGCTTTGCTGAAATATAGTATAAGCGTAGTTATATTTTATTTATAGACTTACATGGTCATATCTGTAAATACTAGTTATAGGAAAGAACATTTATGTAAATTTCAATTCATGGTATATTTAAGAATTAATAAATAAAATCTAAAAAATATTTATAATAAAATCTAAAAAATATTTATAAAAATATTTTAAAATAATTTATACCTATTAAGATAATTTTACTACTATTAACGATGAAAGTAATGTAATTATTTTGTATTTATTATAGTGTCTACGAAACTCAACTCTCTAAAGTGAACTCTTACAAAATGTTCAGAAAATTATTTTATTATTGAAAGTTTTCTTGGGTCTGTACCTTTACAAACACGACAGATCCGTCAGCAAGAGCGGCTATGAACTGAACAATGGAAGTATCCGAACCCCAGCTAATGATGTCCAGAATTGGATCTTGCAGTTGAAGACTCCACACTTCTTCTCTGAAACACATACTTAAGTTTTATTCAGTTTCGTGTTATATGTTCCAAGCATTTTAATGTCGTACACTGTGTCGTACACATTGTCGTACATTGATGTTTGGGTCGTTTTTAAATATCATTGAATTTAGCCTACCTGCTATCGATTCTGAATGCAATGATGTCCCCTTTTGTCATCCCAATCAAGAGAAGATTCTTCCAGCATAGCATTGACATTGACCTGCCATCAAACTAATTATCAAAGATAAAACATAAATGATCGAATTATATTAGGGAAAATGGAAAATTTCATTTAAACGAGAGTACTTCAACCAAATTTAAAGTAAAACAAAAATGCAGAAATTTTTCAAATTCAAAGAGCTCCTGTAAAATGCTTAGCTCTCTTTAGAACAATGAACATTTTTAAAACTTATTCCTTGAAATAGTTTCTAATTTGGAATAGTATTTTATATTTGCCTTTCATTTTAAATGCTAATATTTAAAATATTACTTTATCATTAAATACACATTTTCCCAATTATCTACCTTCATCTCTGTAGTGAGGAATTTAACAGAACCGTTTGTAAGATACCACACCGTCGTCGAAGCTTGGGATCCAACCGCAATATATACATCTCCTAGGAATAAAGAGCAAATAAATTGGTATATACATGTATACATATGCGTATATTGGTGTAAATTGTTTTAAATCTTAATGCTGCCCTATAAAATAAAACTCACCATTTTCTGCAACGGCACAACAGTCAATTATATCAATACTATCGTCTTCGGCTCCTGGCTGAAAATATATTATTACGTCAGACTCTTTTTACATACCTATTATGTTTCATAATAAAAATTATATATGAAATTTTGAAATCGTTTTTGTATTCTTCTTTTTGCGTTTCCATATATATATGTATATTTATAGTATTTACTCTAATAGAACCCGAGCCTCCTATGCAACCCTGACCTCTAATAGAGCCCAGATCAGATCAGTGCCGAAATGAAATAGAACCCGGGCAACTCAGCATTATTTGCCATTTTTTCATTATTTTACGTTCATAAGTACATGTAGGTACGAGAATAGTCCAGTGTTGTACGTTTTATTTTTCAAAATAATTTTTTTAGAAGGATTTTTTCCCTTAAATTTAACAGACCCGGATCTCTTATACAACACGGGGCAGAGTGCTGAAATAAAATCGAACCCGGGGGATTCGATTACAGTAAATACTTGAGCTGTAATGTAGGTTTATGTAGTTATATGAATTCAACAAATATCATTAAATATTTTGGAACGTAATGTAGGCTTACTTAACTGGTATATATCTGAACCAACACAATTTATTTTCGTACGTAAACTACATTTTAATTTATCTCAAAATTTTCACTCTTATTATGCATATTATACAAATTAAAAAACAATAAATTTGCAATGAATCGTCGAATCACCCTTTAAAATATTCTGCACAAATCAACGAAGGAATTGGATTTATCTCTCGTGTATGAATGATACCTACTTCGAATTTTTATTTGTCGTTCAAAATATCGTTCGTTTATTTTTTTAATATAAGGGAAGAATATGGTTTATTAACTATCTCAAAGTCTTCAAAACTAACTTTCAAGGATATTAAATATCGTACCCCTGTAATGTCCTCTTACATGAACCGTCCTTCATATTCTGCATTTGTATTCTATCTTTCGTGGAATTCAAAATATACCCTGGCCTGTAGGATACAAGTACTTAAACCTCTATAAGTTCAAAACATACAGGTTCATTTTTAGCACTGTTGAACCCCAAAATGCAATACCTATATAATAATTCTATGTATTTACGGAGGTACTAAAGTTATAACGATCAATAATTTATTACAGATAATATAAAATATTTTTAAAAACTTATTTACCACATTGAAAGTAGTCAAGTGAGTGTGCGTCAGATATTCGCTTCGTGTAGTCGAAGAAGACACATCAGAAAACTTAAAAGAGAACATATAATTTGTTTATTTACTAATAAGATAATATTTATTCTAGAAATATGTCAATGAAACAAGCATTATACCCACCACCATATCGTTCAAATCATCGTCCTTGTCAAATGATTCTTTCTGTTTCTCCAAATCGATGAGCGATTTTATAAAACAGGATTGTTTTGCAAGTAAATCTTTCCGGCGAGGAAACTCTGAATTTCGATGAAACGTTAACTAGAAGAATAAACAAAAGATGCATAAGTATTGAAAGATATATTGTAGACATTTCTTCTGCTACATAAGAGTATAAGAAGTATATCATTTAATTGTTTGTAGGTACCATACTCTATTTATACGGTATCGATTTTCGAATGTATCAATAAATACTCATATACATAGACTTCTGTATGACTTACTTATTATTAGACTTAACAATTTAACATAGTCTTTTAATGTATACAGAAGTGTGTGTAAGTCCTCTTGTAATATGTATAATTATAACATTTGCCATATACATTTATAGAATTATAGCATTAAATTGTTAATATATGTATATAGTTGTAGTTAATGTTATAATTAATTATTGTATACTATACTTGTGTAAATATTGATACTACACATACACATATATCACATGTATTAACAGATAAATAGAATTATATTGTTATTAGTTATATAACAAATATAATAAATACTTATTGCACACTAATATGTATTTGCAATATTGTATTTTATGTATCTGGTGGCTAGTTCCATCTACATTTATAGTTTCGATTCTATATTTTTAATTTTTGCAATAAAATAAAATATTATTTGTATTGAAATACTTTATGAATTGTTAAAATATGCAAACATATAGATAAGACAATCTAAACTAATTAGTTGTACGAGTATAAGTCTAAAGACAGCTTAGTGAACGAACTTGACGCACAAACGAGTATAGCACCAACATAATATATCTATTTCATTTCATAAATATGGCAACAATCTAACAAGCACAATTTCATAGAGAAGTAAAAGGAAACTACAACTAAATTAACCGAACACGTAACTCATTACATATATGTACTGTATGTCATTATTTACAAAATTGATTCTATTTATGAACTTAATTATAAACAAAACAAACTTCATGCGACATTACAATGTATATTAATACAAGCCAAAAATGGTAAAAAGTGTGTTAGCTCAAGCCATAAAAGAAATGAAATATCGGTTAAATGTGTGTTAGCTCTTTAGTTAATAATATTGGACTTTAGCTAACTACTTCAAAAACTATTATACTAAAAGCATTTTGTCTAGAGTATTTATAATTGTGTAACTTCATTCAATTTAATGTGTTTTCTATTTATTTTATGTATTCATCAATTTAACTTTTGATATTTCTATTAATTAAGACATAAACGTATAATAATGGCAGGAATATACTTAATAATTTCTTAATGATAAAAAACGTAGTTAGCTCAAGTCCAATATAATTAACCGGAGCACATTTAATGGATATTTCATTTCTTTTATGAGTTCAGCTAACATACTTTCTGCCATTTTTGGCTTATACTAATGTCACACTTTTTTTATGAATACATTGTTTTTATTTAGTTTTTCACGGCGATTCTAACAATATAAATTTTTACTTGCAAAACACATATGTAGCTGTCTCTTTTACGCTAAAAAATATCTATTTATAACGTATTAATTAGGAAACAGTGGTTGCTATGCAAAATCTAGGCCCCTAGCAACAGTTGCTAAGTAAAATATCTTTTTTTTCATCCACGGGACATTTCAACATATTTTCAAAATTTCAAAGAAATCGCTTAAAGTTTAGACGGTGTTATTGGGTCTGAAGAATAAGAATAAGAATAAGAAGAAATAGAATAATAAGAATGATTACGAAAAATGTCGTTTTTCTCACCTAAATATCTCGGGTTCTATAAATTAATGAATTTTAATTAAATTATGAAGATGAAAATTGGCAAGCTGATTAATTTTCGGTGGCGCTACACAATACAAATTTAATTATTTTCAAATGGTAGCTGTTTAAAAAATGTCCGTTCAAGTGGTATTCTAATTATTACCTTACTGTAGGTAGGTTGCTCGCATGAGCTAACAACCTACTATACCGTAGGTTTAGATACCTACAAATTTATCTTCATAACCTCTCATTTTATGCATAACCTTGGGGTTCCCAACACTATAAACCATGTAGCAGCTCTATCCCACCTTTCCCAGTCCCTCAATGTCATAGAGTCGATGACAGTTCCTCTTGAGACGGCGCCAGATTCCCAGAGTGTCGTTCTCCTGGAGCAGTGCCTTCTCGCTCATCTCCAGGATTGCGAATGAGAAGCGGAAGAGAACTTTTGTGCCCTCCGCCAGGAAGCAGTCCCATAGGCGGAAGGTCGTCTAATCAGGTCAAGGGAGAGGAGGGGAGGAGATAACTTTGAGTGCAGAAGGTAACTGGTTCTGTCTAATCGATATGTATTCCTGTTCAGTGCTAAATATAGATTATACACATAGATTATCATCATAATTAAATGACTTCGAAACTAGAAATCCAATAACTCTTTAGTGGACGGATGTTAATTAGACTTGACTGAACGATTGGTTTGGCAACTTGGAACTATGATTTCATACAATGAAACGGGTTTTACATTCCTAGAAAATTCCTTTGGCCAATAACTGTATTCCTAGTTTACTCTATTTGCTATTTAAGCTAACCAAAACGCCAATTACAGAAAACGTCCTCTCGGATTATGCGATTATACTCGCGTATTCATAAGTTTAAATTTAATACTTTATATTTTGTCTAATATTTTTAATCAGCCCTTCTGAGATGATTTATAAAAATAAAATTCATTTTTAAAGGGAAGTTTTACAATCATTATTGTGATTTCTACCAAAATCGAAAGATGTAAAAGACAGGAAAATTGATTTAAAACTACAAAGTATCTAAAAAATCATGAACAATAGACAAATATTTCAAAACCTTCCTTCGCATAGGCATATTTACGTTAATGATCAATTTTATGGAAATAAATACTAGTTTTATTGGATATAAACTCTTTTGAAATATTAAATTTATATTCATGCTAATCATATTGGTTTAAATTTTGAAAAGCGTATTTGAAATGTCTTGAATAATAGGTAAATCAAGTTTATCTACCATTTTTTTTACTACATACATTTCAGAAAAACTACTTGCACTTCGCGATGTATCACATGACGCAATTCAGAGCCCAGTTCATAATTTCATAAATTTCGAAAAAGTTATGCATTTTAATATATAAAAAGTGTGTTTTAGTCTAAGAAGAATATAGTCTTACCTCCGTAGGGAATGTTCCAAAGAACATCGTGGTGAACCACTTGATAGTGATTGGACCGATGTCAGTTTTTGTTCTTCGAAGATGATTGGACAATCGGGGTAGTCGGTGAAGAAAGAGATGCTTCAATACGAGATAGTCAGCCTGGGCTCCAAGGCAGTTGGGGTGAAAGTATTGCGGAAGAAAGTATTTTTCCGTCATGGCAACCAAACACCTGACAATGAAAGAGAAATATGTTTAATATCACTGATGTTTGCACATGTGTAAATACGCTTGTTACGTAAATATAATGACATTATTTATTCAAAATATCTCGCTCTGTGTAAAATATGTTTATATTAAAAACTGAGAATATTAATTAGTGTATAATACATAATGTACTTTATAATGGTTGGTGTACGATTTTATTCAATTTTAAAGAAAGAAATCTTTTTTTTGTATTGTTATTAAAATATACAATTTGCTAATTTTATGACTTGTGAGTAATATATAAAGTATGTAAGTATATATAAGCGGCAAATTACCAAAAGGCATCTTCCGGTGACATCACAATAAGTGCCAAAGCAGCGATGAAATTGAGACCTTTACAATAGTTTAGGTCAGGATTGTGCATAAATAGAGCGTGTAAAACTTTCTGCAGATCACTTATCTGCAAATAGGAATGAATATCAGGGGGAAATCGAATAGAAAAGTTAGATATACAAATAAGTGAGGCTTCAAATAAAATAATTCGGTTTTTCAAGTTTCAGTGTTTTTGTTTTTATAACTAAAATTATCAATGAGTCCAATGAATCAACAAAATTTCATTATACATATATATACATGAAATCGTTTTTATTGAAGAACGAATAGGTGTATATTGTAAAGATTTGACTATATCATAAAATGCCAACATGTTTGATACTAACTTACCCCTGTTGAAAGTATTCCGTCAAATCGAACGTTTGTGGGACACGTTTTCAAAAGATCGGAACAAATCGGTTTTCGGTGATGATTTTTCTGAATAAGAATAATTTGGAATTTGAAGTTGGTCATAATAATACATACCACTATTACAAAACACTTTTAATATTGATTTTAAGTATAATTTTTAATGATTTAAGTTAATCGTCGTTTGCTTATATAGTAGAGCCGATTCTGTAGAGGCTATTCAATTAATTAGATGGAAATATTTTTTGAATTGAAATATATTTTATATAAAGGAAAAGTTACAACTAAAAAGCGTCATAAAAAATAACAAGGTATGTACATGGAATTTCTGAGTACATTACAATTTGATCAATAATCCAGTTAAAGTTAATATTTGCGCTCTACTTTATCTAAAATAGTATTCTTAAATAATGCTTTACTTTCCACTTATCACATTTTTAAACAGACACTCCATAAGTCTATATTCTTTCCAAAAATGACGCAATGACGATTCAATGAAGCTAACCAATTCTGCTTTTATATAAAAGGTTAAAAAATCTTTCAAAAAATATAAACCGTAATTGCACACATGTCCTGTAAAATCTATAGATATAAAATTCTTTTTCATGAATATATTCTTTATTGTATAAATATATATCCCCCTTTATATTTGTATACTATATCACTGATTGCTCTATTTTTGCTGCGGTGTATTTTGATATATAGCTTGTATAACATGTTAACTTTGTGTATCGCTATTTGCAGATTAGAAACATTAATTTACAGAATTTAAAGAGTGCATAGTATACATATATGTTTATTAACTGTTTGGTTCATATTCTGTATATTTACATACTTAGTCTGTTAAATTAAAGAACAACTCTGTGCAACAGAATTTACAGAGTCCATAGTAGATTAACTGATTAAATCTGTTAATTTACTATCTACTGTGTAAATTTTGCTGCACAGATTTTTTATGTAAATTTACAGAGTTTTATTTAGAGTTTAACCTTTCAGAATTCTTAAAATATTTTCGTTATACTTAGAACATTTAACACTCTAATTAGTAGGTATTGTTTAAACATTCTATTTAACGAATTTATATGAAGTTGGATTTCAATAAGTCACTTCCAAATTATTAAAAAAAGGGAATTATTGTTATTGTTTAGGTTTTAAGAGTGGTTGATCAATGACAATATGGGCCATCAATAAAATATGTCCCTGTAATTCAGAGCTTTTAGAAAAGTACGTCCTAGTCATTCAGAAATATACTTATAAGCCTTATAAGTATATTTCTGAATGACTAGGACTATAATGCATTAAGCAAGGTTAATAATGTATTTAAAATCCCATTGATATTAGAGCCATATGTATATTTTAGATTCTGTACAGATTTACGAATATTTAAATTTATAAATATTTATTTTATACATAACATACATCATGAAGTTTTCGGTATTAAGCATACGAAATAAATCAAATGATATATTTAAAATTTGTCTATATGTTATGTTTTAACATGAACGGTTAACACATTAATTGAACAAAGTTTTCTTATGACCTATGTAAATGGACATATGTATGTACATGTGTTTCAAACCAAATTATCTCGCATAACTAATTAATACATGTATAGAATAAACTCGATGTAAATTTATTCTGACATGACAAATATATTAAAAAATTAAAGGTCAACAGGGACAAATATGTAATTATGCGAATGTCAATTATTTAAATGGTAGCTAATTATTCGAGAAATAATCCCAATTTGTACAATGAAAAATTAATTATACACCACAAGAAGCCGGTTGCAGCCCAAAATATTCTGAACAAAAATCTGAGCAAATAGCATTGTTACTCAAATGTTACTTAAAAGGTAAAATTGTATTCTGGAGATCCAAGGTCGGTAGTTTATACTCCCATGAGGATCAGAAATCAATTTTCACTGTTGACATTGGCGCTTTTGCCGTATGTTATTGTCTATCTGAAGAAGTAAATAAAGCTTTGAAAGAGTGCAGTCTAATAAATATGCGAACTCGTCAAACTTCCGTTGTTTTCCAGCGAAAGTATGATCTTATTTGTCTAATATTTGTTTGTATATTAGACAGACAATTTATGCAACTTTTCTCTCTCGTCCATTAGATTCTCTCTATACCATAGTTCAGTTCAATTAGTACTTTAGCTTAGATATTAAGCACCTTATGTTGCTATAGTTTTTATTGATCAATTCTGGTTTATAATTTTATGTAATCTCAGCTATTGATCTGGGTTCCTACCTTACTTCTCTTATGCATCATAAACTTTACATGTACTAGTTTACATTACTAGCATACTTTTTATGAGGAGATTTAACAAAAAAAATATAAAGTGTAATTAATTTTAGGATTTTTTCTTCTTTTAGTTACAAATATTAAAACCAAATCTATTACAACTTCACATGGATTTCTACTCAATTTAGATCAACTAGAGTATTAACTAGATCAGTAATCTATTCTAAAGACTAGTTGCCAATCAGACTAAAACAAAACATTTGCACATTTGATTCAAAACACATACCAAGTTGTTACAACAGTTTGTACAATGATAATTTAAAATACACCAAAGATTATGTCCCAACGCAACGGTTGGCTATGTGTGTTTTTGACCAAATTCACAAACATTTGGCCATTTCAGTTAAATATAAACATGCTATGTGAAATACAACTTCACTTTCTTTTTTACTGGATCATTTTAAGTACGCAGGGTGAATTATTTTCTTGATATATTACACATATATATCTTTTATTTAAAATTTAATATGACTCACAAATCACGTTCAATATATGAAAAACTCTAAAATGAATATCCGTATAATCGTGAACAAAAATCGACTTCCAAATGATGTTCAAACAATTAATTTCTATGAGCTTACTATGAAATAGAGCCGATCAACAAAAGTACAAAGAAAAATCCTAGAAGATTGTATTTCAAGACAGATTTTATGATACCTTCGATAGCTCAACTCTTTCCATGAGCGATTGGAAATAATCTGGTCCCTTATCTTCGACGACATCCACGACTGCACTGTAGATGAGCTTGGACCAGACCTCCCGGCGATACTGCGGGGGAATTCCTTTCCGGCAAAGGTGCTTGAAGGTTTTCTGTAGCAAGGTGTGGAAAGAATACCAAGCATAGGGAAGATTAAAGTGAATTGAAAACAAGGCTTTAATATCTTTGTAAATAATTGATAGATTGACTCCGAAACTTAGACTAAGCAGGAAAGGATAAATTAATTTTTTTTCTTAATATATTAGCTGCAAAGTTAAACTACATATATAAGCACATTTACTTTAAAAAATGGTATTGATATACCTACGTCATATAGATTTTATAACTGCATATTCTACTTTTAGGCTATATACCTATCATACTTTTTTCACACATAACTAATGAACTCAACTCACAATGTGCTTTTATTACTTATGCATTTCTATTAATTCCCGTTATATAATATAATATGTATACTATGAATACACTAATAAATATATTCGTAATCATTTTAAATAAGGACCAATTCGACCAAGACACCCATTTTTAGCTCCTTAGGTAACACTATTTCACTTATTAGATTTTGTATCTTATTGGTATCCACGCGTTGTTTTCTTATATATACATATATAAACTTATAATAACTATCAATAATTACGAACAAAATTTCTTAACCATCTAATTTTCCAACTTTTTGCATATACTGCAGAATAATTTTGACGTGTCCAGAACCATTTTGTATAAATCATTCAAGACTTGAAAAAGAGCCACTATTTCGTTGATGGCATTCAAAACAAAAAATTTATTATTTTCTTTCATTTTGTGTTTTTCGACAATAAACGTTTGCTATTGTATCAGTAGGCAAAATTAAAATTTCTTCAATGTTTTCATCTCAGATATTTTGCCCCCATATAGTAATTAAACAGTATTTAGTTCTCTATATATGTTTAGAGCAAAAAGGTTACACTTTCTATGTATTACACCATAAAACTATAATTACATTTAAGAACTTATTATATATGTACAAAACTATTTGATAATACTTGGCCATTCAACTTTGGAAAACTTATTCACTATCGAGCAATTATTACCAAATAATATAAAATATTGCTTATAAAATGTCTTATCCTATTCGTCTGTTAGATACAAAGTCATAAATGTTTGGTTATAGAAATCATTGTAGAATCATAACAATTATGTCTGTATTCCTATCTATTGTTATATGAGGTATTGATTGCGTTTCAATTGTCTATATATTTCATCTTTTCGGATTGTTAACAATTTAAAAAAGTAATGATATTATGTATATAGTACAAGTAGTAAATAAGTGGCTATAGGTAACTACAAATTAGTAATATTTGGGAGGATAATTCATGCATGAAAATTCAACGTGTTGTAAGGCTTATATATATATTTTTTTATGGCTAAACAAAAACCTCAAATTTATTCTAAATTTTGTAAAACGTAAAAACTCTACAAAACTAATCAACTGCTATATATAGTTTTATCTGAACCGAAAGCTGAGGAAAACAATTTATCAAGTCGTAGATGATATCTCGAATTCAAGCTAGATGACATTATGTGTTCCCTTGTGGCAGAATAGAGTGGTTTATCTCGCCAAAATAGTAGCTGCTGATTGGACGACTGGTCTTATTTTGTCCACAAAAATGTCAATACATATTTTCTGGGGTGTTTCGTTGTACTTAAAAGATCTCTGTTGGTACAACTATCTATCCACAAGAATTCCTGGAGTCTCCGGGTCAAGAAATTTGGTGTCTGTAATCAACTTAGTGCAATGTAAAATAAGGTTCTTGTGAAAGCAATGTGTAGATAGTGAGGTAAAACTAGCTGAAATAGATAATATTCATCCTGTAAAAAGCAACAACAATAAAAAACTGGAAATAATCTATCTCAATACAGAAATCGTACTGTTTTCTGCCATATTGGACGTGAGGAGTGGGCCGAAAGCCACTTGGACCAGGCCTGATGGTGTGGATCAATAACAGCCAGTTGGTTCCGATAGTGCTGCTGTAGTTCACTGCACACGTAGTGGAGAAGCTCGGTCTCGGTGAGTGGATGACGGAAGCCTAACTGGTCGACATGGTAACGGGATTGGGCCACACTGAAAGAGAAAAGACCGGAACCATGGAGTATATTAAGGACAACAAGAGTACCTACAGATTAAGGTTAATGATTAGGTTAATGACCAGATGAGTATTTTCAGACTGGCGCTATACATGAAAGGAAAAACATTTTAGGACAAATCTAATATGGCGCACACCATATGCATTTGTCTTAATTATATTTTTGATAAACGGAAAATTATGGATTTACTATTTTTTATTTATTAAGCTATGAAAAAGTCGATAATTTTTCGATATATAAATTTATATTGGAAGCGGTACTATGTCTAAATCCTAGTATGCATACTAAAATATATCTACTATTTAAAAAATAACAATTTCCTTAAACAGATCAATACCTATTTGTACCAAATTTCCTACGTTAAGTTCCTATTAATATTCATATAATTGAACATTTAAAAGAAATCAAACCAAGGTGACTCGATTTAGTAGATATCTTGCCGCGAGTGAGTTAGTACACAAATAATAATAAGAGTGATTGGATAATATATAGCAGGTATAGAAAATTGCTTGATCGTTAGTAGTGTCTACTCCAATCTAATCTAGTCTTTTGAGTGATTGGATAATAAATGGCAGGTATAGAAAAGTTAACATTTTTGTTACTAATCTTATTTGGATAGAGGAGATAATTTATACAAACCAATGATATATACCTTTAAAGACAATAAATAGTTTATGTTGATTAATTAATATATCGTACAAATTATTAACGCTGAACCACTTTCATACAAGCGCTTTAGCATGATTTAGATCTAATTTCAAACATATTCATTTGAAAATTATATGTTAACGCAAAATTAATCGTTAGGTATCTTACGGAACAAATGTGGGAAGATTTGGATTTGAAACTGAAGCTTCTTCCAGAAGATATTGCATCTTTCTCTTGTTCTAAAATATATATTTAAAGTAATAATTACTAATCTACATTATGTAAGTTTAAAGAATGCACATCGCAGTTAGGCACTATGAAAAAGGAAATGAAATGCAGTCTTGATGGTGAAATAATCATAATGTTCATCAAGATTATTTTTATTGTAATTGGCATGAATGGTTTTGCTCACTCATAAATAATTTTAAATGGCATGTAGAAAGAGTGGTAATATTTCCGATCTTGTCAAGTTAATAATTTGGTAACGACTCTTGCAAATAAATAATAATGCTCACAGTTCTCACAGAGATTCATTTAAGCTTCATCATTTATCTTCTGGAGACGTAGCAAAGTGTTAACTTGTCAGTATGGCAAGTTTCGGCACACTTTCATCTTACTATTCGAAATGAAATATTCCATATATAGGCAGATACCACTCAATAAATAATGCTACTCATTTGCGCATTGTAATTACATCAACATCATGTATTCCTTTTTATCTGTATATTATGCTTAACTGCAAAGTGCATATTACAATGGACAAACAAGTCTGATTTTCGTTTGACTTTAAATATCAATAATATTAATTATTAAAATAAAATTATATATATAAATATAAATAAAAATGTACAACAAGTAAATTGTAAGGCCATGTGAAGTTCCTAGTACGTATGATTGTCAGGCCTTGTGAAGTTCTAAGTACGTATGATTGTTAGGCTATGTGAAGTTCCAAGTACGTATGATTGTAAGGCCTTGTGAAGTTCCTAGTACGTATGATTGTAAGGCCTTGTGAAGTTTCTAGTACGTATGATTGTAAGACCTTGTGAAGTTCCTAGTACGTATGATTGTCAGGCCTTGTGAAGTTTCTAGTACGTATGAATGTAAGACCTTGTGAAGTTCCTAGTACGTATGATTGTAAGACCTTGTGAAGTTCCTAGTACGTATGATTGTAAGACCTTGTGAAGTTTCTAGTACGTATGATTGTCAGGCCTTGTGAAGTTCCTAGTACGTATGATTGTAAGGCCATGTGAAGTTCCTAGTACGTATGATTGTAAGACCTTGTGAAGTTTCTAGTACGTATGATTGTAAGACTTTGTGAAGTTTCTAGTACGTATGATTGTAAGACCTTGTGAAGTTTCTAGTACGTATGATTGTAAGGTCAGGTTTCTTTCCATTTCTTATGTTTATGTACGCTTTTATTGAATTAGCAAAGATTTATATTTGTTTTTTGTACAACTAATTGCATAATTGCATAATTGTCATAAAATATCTATTTTGGATTGATATAATAAAACCGTTTTATAATTTCATTATAATTTATATAGTCATTGTTTTGCTGAAAATTATCCCATATTTGGTTATTATTGTGCGGCTAGGTGGTGGTCCAAAATTCTCTAACATCTGTTGAAAATATTGTACGGAATTGTATAAAAAACTATTAATTATACGCCCACTTTATTGCTATGGTATTTAGTGAATTCTGTTAAAACACTTCATTGAATATAAATTAAAATATCTAACAAGTAAATCCATCGAATAATGTGTTTTAACAAAACAAACTTTTTTCCTTTAACTATAAATTAGAGTATGGCCAGACAATTATCTGAAACTACAGGTATATGATTGTAACTTACTTAAATATGAGCTGAAGTTTGTGTCCTGTAAAATAATTTATTTCTGTAACTCCTTGCCCTTACATGTTATAATATTACTTTGAAACTCTAATCACATCTAGTGTAATTCAACGTGAATAAGATATAGGTACGAGAGGATGAAATTATGACATGGGATTGTTGTTATTCACAATTATTAAGAGAACACTTAAACCATTTTCAAATATGACACATACCTCCGAAGAAGCCAGATGCATGAAGCTACTCTGTTCTTCACAAATGTTTGACTGTAGCAAAGAAACGAACTCCAATTTCAGACGAAGAATATCTTCCACTATTTCATCAATTTCTCTAAAATTGAAATATATAAGTTGTCTTGTTAACTTGGAATAATAACCGGTAAATAAA
Source organism: Invenusta paracnida (assembly GCA_036023295.1). Classification (NCBI taxonomy): domain Eukaryota; kingdom Metazoa; phylum Platyhelminthes; order Proseriata; family Coelogynoporidae; genus Invenusta; species Invenusta paracnida. The sequence continues at coordinate 21,165 of JAYRBW010103913.1, forward strand.
ATGAATCGACAATATGATTCCTAATAGAATAACTGAATATTATAAGTAGTAGGGTGGGTGACTGGGTGACTGGGTGACACTATAACCGAATATATGTTTCTATGGATAAATTTGTAATTTTTACAAATTTGGGGATTTTTTAGCATACTGTTATGGAATTCTTTGCATACATTTAGAGATTCATTTAGGAGTTTAGCATAACTTTTAGGAATTATTTAGGAGTTTAAGGAATTCTTAGCATAGCTTTTGGGAGCTCATACCGGTAATCATATTTTAGGGAATCATTTAGGAATTTATTAATTTTCATAAAATACGGCTAAATCATAGGTATACTACTAAAACTTAAGACAATAGAGAAAAATGAAATCAAAACACGCGCATTCACACACATCGGTCTATGTATGTATGCTCACAATGGCCACAGAATTTTCCTATCAAACGGATTTGAATGATGTGCAAAAGTGTTTTCTTTTATTTACCAATTTTTAAAATTCCCAAACAATTTCAAATTTAATTTTGGCGCGATTCTTTGTATTGGGGCCAGCCACATGGCTAGAGCGTTATGCTCTTATTAGTAAGGGCTGCATAGTGTAATAGAAAAAATCAATGTATGTACTTAATTGATCAATTACTACCATTAGAGCACCTCCGATCAATTTGTAAGTAGATAAAGCAAACTCAGTTACCTTGTTTTAGTGGGAATAGCTGTTGAAATCAACCTGATCGGACATTGAATGGCTGCAGTGCAGCGTATTAGAAAAATCAATAAAAAATACTTGTATCATTGATAACTACCATTAGGATACCTGCTCTGATCAATTTTCAATTTGGTAAATGGAACTCAGCGACCTTGAATTAGTCGGAAACGACGCGATGTCAGTATCCATATACAATGAGAGAGCGTAGGAATACTGTACACGGGCGAGAGCAGAAATAGAATGACCTTATAATGAATGATGCTATAACATACGCTGGCGGTTTATAACTGACGCGCGTATTTTGTTTATGATTCTCCGTGCCCTGTCATTGGTTGAAGTCATACTCGATACTCGTTTGTAATGGTCGGGAGGGAGGGGGGGGGGTGATCTTGAAGTCACCCATTCCTACTACTATTATAATATACATTTTTCTAAACGTTTACTATATTTAACAATTTGTAAAATCTTCAAAAATTGTGTTAGAAAATAACTATCCATAATAAAGAAGCAGGATTACGAACATCTTTTTTTTGTATATATTTAATGGCATATATGTATATATATCCATATGTATCAAGAAAGCTATCTATTTTACTTAAATTATACATAATAAAGTTTGCATTCAGTGATATCAATGTGAATATTTGAAAAATATATTAATTTTTATGAATACTGAATTTTGTATTAAGATTGTCGTCACTCAATAGTTTATATCATCAATTTAGAAACAACACTAATAAGTAAACAGACCGGTAGTTCTCCTCCAATTCCGAAGAATTTGTTATGCGCATAAGTGTCAAATTCTTGACCTCTTCTAGGAGAAACTGGTTTTTGTGCTGGATCACCCGCTTTCTCTCTCGAAGGTCACGTAAGTCCTGGCAGGCTTTTGACAGAGCCGATGAAGGTCTACGTAGGCAGATATGGAACAATACGAAGCTTTATATAAGAAATTGGGTTTTAACTATTACAAATAGTTTTGTTCGCTAACACTTTGCGTGTAAAAGAAAAAACTAGAAAATTCATTAATTCAATGATATATTTCATCACTTTTATTCAGGCTGATTCAAGTAAAGTGAAGATTACAAGAATACATTAAAGTTACATGGAAGTTATTTCTCCTGCTCGTCTTTCAGTGTCGTTAATTTAATTAAGTAATGCGTAATCTCTCTTTTATTTGTAACTTAACTGCTCACCAACTTAAACTTTATTGTATTCTTGTAATCTTCACTTTCCTTGTACCAACTTGATTACATCATACTATTTAAATCATCTGATTTTTATACATGTAAGATATACCAAAGCAATTATATATGTGTGTCAATAAAATATTATATTGCCATGCTTTAAATACTTTAAAATATCCAATATTTCGAACAAATTAAAAAGTTTAAACAGAATAAATTATTGTTCCTATTTTTATGCAATTTAAATCTATTAAAATAGTAATTTTAATATAAAAATTTATTCTGAGTGGAAATATTTTATGTTGATCATAAATTGACACTATTTTTCTTAGAAAATTCAAGATCTAGATAAAATAAATAATTGGTTTCTTCAAGCTAAAATATTATCATATACCAGGAGCTCAACACATGTGAGAGATTAAAAGACTTACTTGTTTATGATGTTAAAATATGTAATTAATTACATTTCTTTCTTGAATAAAGTTACTATTAGAATAACTATTTACAAAAACTGTTCATACATTTCAGTTTGATCTTGTAACCTTTTATTCGTATATATTAGTAGTATATATATTTTAATAAATTCCATTATATACCGTATCGTATATAATAATGCGATACTTACTTCTCACAGCTGTTCATGATGGATGAAAACTTACTTTAGCTTGTCTTCTTGTATGTAGCTTGATAATTAAATTGCCAGTATTGAGTCATGAAATTAGCATTGTAATAAGCACTAATGTATAAGGCTCTTTTCAATTTTAGAAGTAATTCTCATTTTGTATTTTTCTTACCCAAGCAAACAAAAATATAAGCGTATTAAACAGAAAATTAAAAGAATTTCCAATGATGTGTATGATCAGCCGACTATGTTATAGTGTGTTATGAATAAAATAAAAAGTAATATTTGATATGTTAAAATTAAATTAAGTAGGCCCTCATAGTTATAACTAGCGTATTTATGGGTCATAAAGCTATAAAAATCGAACGAAAAAATTGCAACATAATAGTAAAAACAAATAGTATACGTACCATACAATTATTTGTTCAAATAAATAAATTAAGAAAACAATAATGTACATATATACTCGTAGATACATAACACTAATCACAAGTCTTATAGAATAGTCTTATTACTCGTATTGCTAGTAATATTTAGTGTACAATTTAGTCATATTACACCATGCATCATTTGAAATAAAACTAAAATATAACATTAAGTTAAGTTTATTAAACAAAAGTAATTCATAAAAACAGCATTTTAAAATGTATATACTTATAATGTATATATTAATTTATATACATACATTCAATGAATATTTCGTTTTGTATAATGAGATAAAGCCCATTAAAAATATTATGAATTCAAAAATCCTACAGCCATCGATATCCAGCATTAAGATATAATAATAAATAGTTGTTTAAATTATAAAAATGAAGAATAGAAGTCGGCAAATATGTTACTAAGTAATACTCGTAAAATATAATAATGCTATTAGTTTCACATCTCAAATATATACTTTTATTTATGCCCAATTGAATTTCCGTTATATTTCTATTACGAAAATATGTAAACTAGCTTAATATTTGAAGTTAATTTTATATACATTTATTTGATATTTAACACATTATAGCATTATATAATTCCCTGTCAACACGCTCCAGCCAACTTGATGAACTTATAACGTTTTAATGCAACCAATTATCCTAACAATGATGTTTAACAAGTTTAGTTTCATAAGCTGGCCCGAAGTCAAGCCAAGATTACCAATCCAACGTCAAGCCGGTTTTATGGCTTGACTTGACTTGACACGTTAAATATTTTCTGTCAATCAAATGTCATTATCTTATTGGTAGATTAAGTAATCACGCGATTCGGTAAGATATTATATGATAAATTCTTCTTCACTACTTTTTCAGTTTAACTCTTCAAAAAGAATAAAATCAATATACATAATTTTTTGAACTAAACATCGATAAGTTCATCAAGCCGTCTTGAACGTGTGTAAGTGTATTAAGGCATGTAAAATTTACCAGGTAACTTTGGGACACCTTAAGATTCCAGAGGAGTTATGATAACAGTATTGTCGAAGTACATCTAGAATTGAACAATTATTTAATATTCTTAACTTATTTAACTAACTTAAACATGCATTAAGACAAATAATAAAATACTAAGATTACGTAATAAGACTAATGAACGTGGATAAATGCGTAAATTGATCTTATCGTATTTTTATGATACCTTAAATTTGATTTTATTATCGTCTGTAATCTATTGATCGCAAGAAGACGCTAACATATATTCTGCATTGTAACTTCCTTAAAAATTAGCAAAGAGACTGTTTGAAATTTATTGATAATTGTTAATAAGTTAAAATTGGACAGCACCAAGAATTGACAAAGATTTTAAGATCGATTTTTAATTCTGTAACAGATAAATTAATTAAAAAATGTATTTTCAAACAAGATATGTCTTTAGTTTCAAATTTTATATTTGAATATAAATATCTTATACGTGTTAATATATATTATAAATTTGTAAATGAAAAAACATTTAATTAACTCATTTATTCTCAGTGTTTCATTGTGATCTTCAAAAATTTAGATTAAATTCGAACAAATTATATAAATGAAACAAAAGCGATGAAATTAATGGCATGCTGTCAAATGAAATAACAGTGTCTTAAGACCGTCGCCAGCTAACGCAATTGGCCATTTCCCAATAATATTTTTAAATATCACGTTGAAACGTCTGCTTCTACATATAAACGAATTTCGTCATTTGTTTAGTTTTATTTCGGTTATTATTGAAAATAAGCACTACTTATTTGTTATCAAAGAAGTACGTAAGATGCATAATTGAATTATCATTTTATAATGTACATATTACAAGCCTTATATCACTTTTACATTGAAAAAAAATTATTAATCGTTTTTACTTTATTTTTAAATATATATTTATATTATCGAATCCCATAGAAACTATAATTTATTAGTAAAATTCCGCCAAAGTTGCTAGAAATATTGAATATGTTTTGGAGTTAATTAATAATCATGTGTTTTGAGTAAAAATTATGAGCATTTAAGCGATTAGTGCACATCAACTTGATAACGTTTTAATAAAGAAAAAGTCATTATTCTATAGTTGGGTATCACATGCTCCACCATAACTCAATAAGCAATATCGTATTGGATATATCAGAGAAATGTCAGAAAAGAGATTGTTTAACCCCCCACACTTTTAAGGCTCCTCACCCCACCATCAGTTTGTGCAATGATTTATAAATGAACAAATGAACAAGTGGCGCAATACATGTATCGGGAATTTTTCCTAAAATAGAGCAAACTAGAACCTTCAGTGCTATTTCTTTCTATTGTGCTTCCAAAGGGGGAGTAACATGAACACAACCTAAAAATGAAATCCTTATTTTGTCAAAAATGACTAAAATATAATTTTTATATCAAAATGTATAGTATTCTCGAAATTGACGAAATTCTGAATCAGGTACTAATTTGTTTCATATAATAAATCATGAAGCAAAATAAAAGCTATACATTTTAATGCAAGAAGTAAGGAAAAAATTATTTATTGAAATTGTATAAATTTTCTTTAAAAAATTAAAATAATTTTTTTTACAACAAATTCTTTGATTATTTTTCAATGGCATATGTTACAAAATTAAGCCTTAAATAATGTCCCTCCCCGGAATATGGAAACGCAAAAGATCCCGGTATTGCAAGTGTTATCAAGAAGCTGATCGCTTTAGATGACATATATAAAGTTGACCACAGCCGTGCTCGTCCAAAAGTCTGCACCTGAATCCTGAACTGATAGTGCAGCTGGGTTCGTCCAAAAGTCTGCATCTGAATCCTGAACTGATAGTGCAGCTGGGCTCGTCCAAAAGTCTGCATCTGAATCCTGAACTGATAGTGCAGAGGACTATAGCTGACTAGCAATGCCATGAAGAACAATTTCAGAAAGGATGGTTATGCTGATATTTATCTCAGTCTTTCATTTACTAGTCATTTGTGCATATAGTGAGGTATTGTTAGCACGATAGAGGTCAATACTAGACGATTATTTCATTTCTTGGAGAAGATCTATGAAGTTTTTGTCCAACATTCTCGTGTTGCAACTGCGGATCAAGAATCTTGTCAATCTAGTTAAACGAATTCCTGGGAAGTTTGATATGAAAATGTTTATAACAATAAACTCAATTTTTGTAAAGATAAAAATAAGCATTTTGTGAGGTCTACAAACTGTTTTAATTTTAAAATGCAAAAAATATTTACATCTACATTTCAACAAATCTGAAGAATATAAACACCACAACACAAAAGCTTTGTTCGATTTTCTTCGATTGCCAAATATAGATGAGACTGTTGTCATCCTCATCTATTTAGTCACATACTTTTCTATTATAAAAATTAAAATTTAGAGCAGTTTTTAGGAAATTTAGAGAACTATTACAAGCTTTTAACTAATATTTATCAATTATAATATTTATTATTTTTATTATTTATAATAATATTAACATTTTTTCATTAATCTAATTATTTTTACATCTATCTTTTGTCCAGATTTAATAATCTACAATCTTTCAAAGCAAATATGAGAGATTGAAGTTTTACATATGAGTAAAAAGCATATTATAACAAATAAAAAGTTGTAACTTCATCATACAAAAAAGTCTTCAACACCAGATTACATCCATTATCAAGACCAGTACTCTACTGTTCCACACCTGGTCTATTGTCAATCTCGGTGACGAAAGTCAAACATCTATTGTCTATACATTTCAGAGATTTCGAAAAATATAGTCATATACTCACCACTCCGAAATTATTCGGGTAACTATCGACTTTCAGTTCTAAATTCTTCAGCAAATGTTTATGTTACGATATTTACCCGACTAAATTTAGATTTACTCGATAAAACATTCTGAGTAATAGTGTCAGCAAAACACCTAATTCCTTGCTAACCTTATGTGCTTTCAGATATTTTTTAACAACTGTTCCATGGATAAAATACAAGAAGTTTCTGAATTGCAATATATTTAGTATAATTGGTCCATTTTGAATGCGTAAAGCTAAAAACCTTTTCCTTAGGTGCGCTATTTTTAACTTTAATCTTAAAATTTCTCATTTTTAAGTTTTAAATTTAGAGTATAAGAAAGCCGGCGACGGCCCAGTAAGATCCTAGTAAGATCCTAGTAAGATCCTAGTAGGATCCCAGTAAGATCCTAAGTGCAAGTAAACTGAGAAAGTAAAGAAATTTTCATGCCTCCTAATTGAGATAAAGCTATAACTACATGACCGTGAATACTGAAAGAAAAAGGGGATCAGGCTATATCTTGGTACTTAGGTATATATAGGCATGTTGGGGAACGATGTAGGTATGAATAAGGAGCGATGAAGATGGGAAGATGAAGGATTGGGCACTTACCTTAGAGGGGGTTCAAAGCAGGGAAATAGAGAGATCTCAGGACTGAGTGAGTCACCAGAGTAGCGTAAGAGATGTAAGATTGGTAATTCTTATCAGATAGCATGACCAATTGTTATTTGGATAAAGGTAATGGAATAGTTATCATCTAATCTTGTCTAATCTATTCATAAGTTATGTAGATTAGTAACACATTTATATTTATTTCCTGAGTTTTTCATTTCTTTATAAAAATCTTCTTTGAATACATTTTAAATATTTAGTTACTCTGTTGTATTTCTAAAATAATTATAAGTAATAACTATATTAAGTATATTATGTATACTTTGTGGTATAATTATGGTATAAAATTTATGGAATAAAATTTTTGATACACATTATATTTATAGATATATATCATAAATTATATTCCATAAATTTGACACCGTACCTACTTAAATATAGAGGTACATATAAATATGTATGTGTTTAAATTCGTAGGTAATTATATTTGTAAATTTATCAGTATATTAGGGATAATATTTAAAAATTTTGTAATCGGCCAATTAGTCTGAAAAGTAAATACTAAATAAGTATTGTAAACCCTTATGTATGTGAATAATTCAAATTTGTTTAAAATCGATAACTGTGAGAATACCATTTTATTAAATCAATAGCAGAAAAGCATAAAATAAACTGAAGATGTTGCTTGCAGGTTATCTACAAAATGTTATAAGCAATAGGTACTTTTATATTATTTAATCGAAGAAAATGTTTAAGATGATCAATAACAGAAAGTATATATGATGCATTTTTAAACCCTTATCATACATAGCACTTTATACATTTATTACACATTTACATACACGAAGATTGGCTATTTAGATCCAACCTGTATGGCGTAAAATGACAAAGACTTAGTGAAAACATTCGATAATTTCACAAAAGCTATATTTATTGACATAAAAGCATGAGAATATAACCGAAGCACACAGGGACAGAATTTAATGTTGTTCTATTTCTTATTTATAAAAGCAATCTTTAGAAACAGAAGTGGTGACCATCATTGAAGCCTATACCTACTGAGATTTTACAAATATAATTCAATAATGACATGCAATTAAAGAAATAATTTTGAAGACACACAGAAAACGTAGAAAGAGAAAGTAAATGGGAAACTCAACTTAAAGACAGTATGGTTGTTAACCACAGTATGGTTGTTAACCACAGTATGGTTGTTAACCACAGTATGGTTGTTAACCATAATATGGTTGTTAACCACAGTATGGTTGTTAACGACAGTATGGTTGTTAACCACAGTATGGTTGTTAACCGCAGTATGGTTGTTAACCACATATGGTTGTAAACCACAGTATGGTTGTTAACCACAGTATGGTTGTTAACCCAGTATGGTTGTTAACCACAGTATGGTTGTTAACCACAGTATGGTTGTTAACCCCAGTATGGTTGTTAACCACAGTATGGTTGTTCGTCACATTTCGGTGTTCACCTGCTTAGGTTAAAGTTTAAAACAAATCAGTTGACTCTATAAAAATGTTAAACTTGTTTTTTTTATTACCCGGTAATATCATATCAGTAATATTACAAAGACTATATTGTATAAATATATCAAAGGAAACCGATGTAAAAATAGTAATTTAAGAAACAATATAGTAAAATGTTTCACAAAATTGAGTATTTCTTTTGCATTATTCATTTTTTTCGAAATATAAATAATACATAACAATTATATAAATTGAAGTGAAGTGAAACAGTAGTTTTTGTAAAAAACAGTAATGAAACACAAAGAATGTTCCTGAAAATGCTTATATTATTAATCGGCATAAATAATGTTAAACTTTGTTCATTTATTATGTGCAATTATTTAATTTTTAATGTTATATTGTTTTAAAACTCATACTCGTATATTTGTATGCGACTAATCATGAATTGCGTGAAAGTTATACAACGCAACTTTTGTTTAAATACAACCACTGAACGACACATTTAGTGTGTTATTCCTTTATTGGAATGTATGTACCATATTTAATAATATCATATTTTACGTTTCCTTTTTGCACACTCAAGTAAAAACCCAAACAGCAAGAATTCCATAAACAACAACCCTGAACTTGCAGAACTTACAAGGGGGTCTGGGATTCTATGAAAGCGAGCTCTTCCTCCTCCAACTTCTTGATCTTCTGAGTCTTGTCCGTCGATAACTTGTCCATTTCGTTGATTTTGCTGAGAATCGTCTCTTGAGAATTGTTAGACTCTTCAAGCTGTAGACGAACTCGTCTGTGTAAAGATGATCCCATACAGCAATTTTAAGTGTAACGCCTATTATATAGTTGACCTCAAGAGAACCATAATTGTAATGATTGCAATAACCCTGATTGAGTAAATGCCAGTAAAATATATTCGCCTTATTTCACTACCTATGGTAACCTAGGTATATTTCTATGATAGAATTCTAAATTCTAAATATTATTTTCATTTCTTTCATTAGGTAGTGTGTATTTTCAGAAAGAGCAGAACACATTGGTACTGGCTTCTTACATTTTCGCACTTAGCTATCAAAAATTACATATTTGATTTTTTTAAAGGATTAAATGCATCGTTTCTTTTATAGCAAGTCACTCTCACAGATATTTTAAATCATGGAAAGTTATCATAGTAAATCATAGTTGATTGTTTTTCAAGTTTTTCAAGAAGTTTTGAAAGTTAGAATTCAATTCAATTAAAATAATAAAGCATCTATAATAATAAATCATTAATTAATATATACTTTGTATATTTTAATAGAATTTAAATATTATTTGTTAGAATTTATTTTTGTATACACATTTTGTCTAAAGTGACAGATAGGTATATTATATTTTTGTAATTTAAATTAACTAATCAATATTAATAATTAATTTAAAGGTTAAATAATTGAATAAACATATCTATTCTTCCAAGTGCGGATTTCATATTCGTGTAGTTAAAATTTGAAAATACTTTTTATAAATGGTAATTAATATTAAATATGCCTTATTTGATTTTTAAACATTTCATTGAATATAAAATTACACCACTTACGTTTATTTTATATATTTTAGCTCCTAAAAATGTATTAACTTCGAGAGAATGCAATATAAATGTTTACTTTCTAATGTCTAATCACATTTCTTAATCAAATCAATCATTATGTTAACTTGAAAAGGGCTAAGCTGATAATTATTGAGTAAAGTATTTTACATTTTTATAATTTTTAGGCTAAAATTTTTAGCTAAAGCATAAAAAATATACCCCAACTAATACAATAACTATCAAATTGATTTGAGACTTACAAATGGTTTGCATGAAATAATTGTATTTTTAGTTAAAAAAAGTAAAACTCAGCCATTCCCACTTGATATGTCGTTCCAGCTGCTCAACTCTTTTGTAAGGATCCAATTCCATTTCTGAATGAGATTCATCAGATGTAACGCTGCTGTAATGGATAGATACAATCGGAACCTAAAGAAGTTGTCCAACTTCAGATTGCATTACTCAGGTAGTAAGTGGTTAACCTAGCTATACTTTAATGCATCGTAATCATAACACTACATTACTTGTATTATATGTATATTGAGAATAATGGTCATCTTGTAAAATATAATATGATTTTATGGAGTAATTATTATGGGAATAATTATTATGTTGGAAAACTTTTTGGTGAAGTTGCTGTCATCCCATAGTATACCGCTATCCCTATATCCTAAATATGTGCACATTTTTGACAATAAATTGGTTAGACACTAAAAAATAATTAAACAATTTTTTTTAAATGAAATATTTAAAAATTTAAAAGAAAATGTAACACTCCTAAAACAAATGAGTATTTTAAAATAAAAAAAACAGTTTACGCAAAGTCATGTGAAATTTTGAACTTTACTCATGTAACAACTTAAAAATAATAATTTTATGACATATTACAAATAAATATATAAAAAGTGAACACTATTATGTATCTAATCATTCAATTTAAGCTGCGTTTATAATTCCCACTAATAAGCGTAGATGTTGGTTGCCAAAAATATAAACGCACTTTTACAACACTAAGTATCAGTCAAGTACGAGGTAAATCAAACCTTTGTGTAAATTCATCAATTGCAAGTTATCTTACAAATTCATCAATTGCAAGTTATCTTACAAATTCATCAATTGCAAACTGTCCTACAAATTCATCAATTGCAAACTGTCCTACAAATTCATCAATTGCAAACTGTCCTACAAATTCATCAATTGCAAACT
>JAYRBW010103914.1:0-19138 GCA_036023295.1 Invenusta paracnida
CCTCCTACGCAACAGTCGTTCCAAAGTGCACCGGGCTCAAAGTGCATCTGAGCATGAATGAGCATGACTCAGCCCCCTCCCCTCCCGCCCACGCACGTCACGTGACTGGTTTCGTGGTCCACCTTCCCTACTACTTATTTTCACATTTTTGATGTCTCTATCGTTAGAAACCCCCCTAAATATAGATGCCAGGAGTAATAATACAGCTATAATATATGCGCACTAAAAAGTGAAATACACTGCTAAGTGTTATACTGATTAAGAAAATAATCATTGCATTAAATATATTGGACCATTATATGTCACAATAATATAAATGTATATTTTGTATTAAAATATATACATGATTGATTCGCAAACTCGCTGGATAATCTTATTGTTATAAATTATTTTGTAATTTAAATGAAAAAGGAAAATTAATTTAAAGACCGCTTATCAGGCTAGAATTCATTGAAAACTCATTTATTGTAATAGCATAATCGCCATGCATTAAGGAATAAAAGACATTTAAGATGATCTTTGGAAAAGATTTCGAGATACTTTTTGAAAGGGTCAATTTCAATGAAAATGTGTTTCTTCTAATTTTAATAATGCATAATAAAAGCTTTTTTTATTCAACTAAAGTTACAATGCATTTGATTATTACAAAAAATATATATAATTATATTTACAATAAATAAACATTTATAAAATACAAGCAATATTATCCACAATACTATGTATCACATAAGAAATATGCAATACAAAAATTTGATTACAATTAATATATTAGAGCGTTTACATGCGTTAATTATCTTGAGAGGCTAATAGCAGCTATAGTCGTAGAAATAAACTTATCCAAAGACTCAAGTCATACATCCCTTTGTTTTTAAAATGTTTACTTTTTTCAAAATGGCCACAAAATAATCTAAAATTGGAACGCTTACCACTTTTTAAGACTTTTATTTTTATTTATATATTTCGTTTACACCTTTAGGACGTTTAACACTTTCAGAGACTTTAGAGACTCTATTTATAAACTTCATTCATATAAATATATATATCCTATTACTGTTAGTATGTTCACTTATCAGATTATTTACCTAATTGTCATTCTATTATTATTTGAACGATTTGTTTGAGAATATATAGCATATGAAGTACTTATATTTGTCCATTATATTTCGAATTAATAAATAGCTATTTTGTTATTATATATAGTACATTTTACAAATAGTACATGTCTTTACATTTAGAACATCGATGTATACTGTATGCAGTATTTTTCTAAAACATATATGTATAGTTCATGCTTAGTACATTTTTAATCGATTTTCATCTTATAGTGCATCTATACATTACCTCAATATATGAAATTAAAATATGCAGATATATTGTTGTGTAGATGCAATCTGGTAAATTTCTAACATAATTGTTTCCCAGTTAAACTGTATTTAAAATGTTAATGACATTTTCAGTTTGTTGAATGTTAGAACCAAAATACAGATGGATGCTAATTTACATGCTTTATGAATAATTTACATAGCTTTCTGTTGTTGATGATGGATTATGGTCTACGTTGTCAAAGCCTCTGGTTGTAAACATGCCTTTAAATGCCTGAAATAGGACAACTAGAACACTACTTATTTCTAGTGTGGAATTGCGGAATTCCATTACGGAATTTGTAATGTGTTGCAAGATTTTAGTTGATCATATATGTATACATAGATTGACCTCGTAGATACATTGTCTTTATCAATGATATACTGATTCCGAGTTTTAAGGTATAATTTTATTGCTTAATTCATTGGTATTAATTAAAACCAATAAAACTGTCGTTTCCTTGTCTTTAATGTAGCGAGGAATACTGTCAGGTTTATTAGATCTACGTTTTACTGAGATAAATGTTATTGTTTTCATCAATAGTTAGCACAATTTTAAATTGTTCTGGTCTAAGGATGGCTGTTCAACACCTGGGCTCCAACTTTTGGGCCCAAAAAACTCCTAACTTCTCAAATGCATGACAAAATTTATTGGAGAGACGTTAAATAAAGCTAGGCGCTAGGAGTGGAGGGATAAGCGCTAGGAGACTCTTAGAGGACATTTCATTAGAGAATTTTACAAATCGGGTTTTAATGAACTAAGAGTATAAGAGTCTCCTAGCTAGGAGTAAATTTCTGTCTGTATTTCTGGATATTAGGAGGGGGTGTTCAACAAAAGCTAGAGTGAATTGCGTCATATTCAATCCTAAATGTCAACATTTCTAGGTACTTCCTTCGATATCTAGGCTTTTTGGGAGTAAATAAAAGATTCCAATAGTATTACTTATATATTTATTATTATAAACCCTCATTTTGTATATAAACATTAATATTGTACATTTAAATATTTCACAATTGATGATTATTCTATTAAATGGAATGTCTGTATATTACAAAATATACTTATCTGTAGTAAATGAATATATATACTGATATTGGATATTGAAGCATATTTACTATATTTAATACCTCTATAAACAAGTTAACCTACAACATAATATATAACATACTTTGTAGACAAATAAATAATAATAAATAAAATAATGAATGTTAGTTAAACATTGCATATATTCAGCTAATTGAATAATTTTAATATTAAACTTATTGAAGGAATTATCATTATAAGAAGATTTAATTTAAGTAAAATTTATGTTATATAGTTCTATAATTCAATAATAATTTTATTAATTATATACTTATTCATGTAAATATAATCGTCTATTTAATGTCTTTATAGTAAATTGAAGTAATTATTTATTTATATTTAACAGATACAATAAATATGTAATACATACATATATACGATTCACCAACCTTTCCTACAATCAAATTAAGTGCTTTTAAACAAATTAGACGTTACTTAATTTTACACGCAAGTCAAAAAAGTTGAATCCCAAAGTGTAGAGAGAGAGAGTGGGAGAGAGTGAGAGAGAGAGAGTGGGAGAGAGTGGGAGAGAGAGAGAGAGAGAGAGAGAGAGAGAGAGAGAGAACAAGACGTGTGTGGTGCGCTGTAGAGCGAACATGTTAATTGTGGCAATAATCGTATACAACATTAACAGTCGATAGTACAAGCTATCTGATTAATGTTCATTACGTTAGTTAGGAATAAAAAATATGTCAGGAATAATAGTTAGCGTGATATAACAAAAACTATAATATACTCGTATTAGATAATAATAATAATAATAATAAAGCGTATATTTATGAGACTGGGAATCATGAAAAATAGAAGAAAAAAACATACAACGAATTCGAACAGTTAAAATAAGACAAAACAATGGATACATAGAAAATATAACGACAATACAAACAAAAATAAAGACAATAGAAAAAATTGACCTACAACGAATTTGAACAGTATTTGAAAGCCAAAAAACGAAGGACAAAAAAAACTAACATTAATGAGAATTATACATTATAGACATGAATGGAATAAATGATAATGCTCTTCTTTCTGACTTGAGTGGTGGAATTGACAAACGACGCGAACTAGGAAGAAAAGGAGGAATCAGTTCGTGCAGGACATGGGAATCGTCATACAGGGCTTTATGAAATAGTTTGAAGGCTGTGAGTCTTTTTTCCTCTGGGTTAGGGAGGCAATTTTCTCTGCAGAGTGCGCCACAGATAAGAAATATAATAATTGAATAATTGAAATAATTTGAAATATAGGAAATTCGTACAATTTCAATTTTTTGCTTACTAAATACAATTGAACTATCAATCTGTTTGAAAATATACATTTTTTTATAAATTTATTATTAACTTAACTCTAATTAACAAAACACATCAGCTTTAGTAGTCCAAGAAACTTATTTTAATATACAATATAGATTACAATTTGGTTCATAATTAATTTTGTAATGGAAATCCACTAAACCCTGTCGATTAATTTGTATTTATTTGTAAAGTGTATTATGCTATAGGTTACTAACTCAAGATTTAGCTGAATAAAACGATTTCATTTCAAATCTGTTTATTTTGTGTATGAAATTGTTATAGTTAAATGTAACAAAATTATATTAGTATAATAGTATGGTGATACACAGGGTGGGCCAAAAGTAACTGCGGTTCACATTCATAAAAAATTATATAAAAAACAAGAGCAGTTACAATTTAATTTAATTTCATAGATATAGTATTGGGACGATTATTATAATGACTTTATCCAGTCTAATATATGTCTTTTACATGTAATCCAACCTGATTTAAAATGTAATCGAATTGTAAAGAAAGTTTTGCTATAGTGATTTGATTGTAGTTTTTAAAACTTAAAGATGATTATATTAAACAGAAATGTACAATGCTGATGTCATCAATATAAAAATAGTAATGTCTAATAACATGTACTCAATATATATATATATATTTGAGATTATATAATGATATCAATTTAGTGTAATCTAAGCAAAGCATAATGTGACCTAATGACTTCATAAAAGAGTCATTCTAAAATGTTCTTCTTAGGTCTTATATTGCCATGCCATAATCTTTTTGTATCTTATCCAGACTGGTGAGCTGGACTCCTCGCGTTTGCGACGATGGTTCCAGGAACGGTTTACTGGGACCAGTGTAAACCGAGGGCGACCTCGAAAGCCCCGTGGAGACGATAATTCAGGCTATGAGTTGGTCACTTCTGTGTAGTCAGCAAATGAGGCCACTCCCCTCACATAATCACTGATGGTATCTCGAGACCTCGGATGTTTGGGCAGCATCTCACAAGTTATTGTTTTACATAGTATATGTATATATAGAAAGTAATCAAAAGTCTCTATTGAATTTTAAAAAGGCAAATTTCTATATTTTCTAAAAGTATCGATTTTGATTAGATTATAATAAACGAAATTGTTTATACGTATGACGAAAGTTTCTGAGTCAAATTTAATGTAACTTGCTAAATTGACAGATTCTAAGTAAAATATTGGTCTTATAAGGATGTCATAATAATATGACAACATTTGCCATAATATTACTATTGAAAGCTGAGTGGTCTAAAAAATCTTGTTGCTCTAAAATACAGTCGAATATTTTCTGTCTCCGTGGAAGACGCATTTATCTATAAAAAACATGTTGTTTCTGCTTTGTTTATGGTTTCTATATCTTTTAAGAATCCTTTGACAGAATTGAGCTCGTATAATGGTATTCAGAAAAACTGAACATTATACCTAGTAGAATTTCCAACATTTTAAATCTAGAAGCTTTCTACAATTCGCTTAAATGTTATTAATGTTCCCGTTTCACCTAATCATAAAATAATTAATTTGTGTTATAGTAAACAAATAACATATTCGATAACGTAGTAAAATCTTATCGTCAATAAATCCTAGGTACATATTTCTGATACGCATTGTATATAATTATATTACATATGTATAAGGAAGTGAAGATATATTCCGCTAAATAGAGCAATTGGTGAAGTATATGGTTTGTATACAATTTTTGTACAACAATGCCTGTTTGTTATTTGCATCAATATTGTTGGGTTTTATTCGAAATTTGAAAATAGCCGATACAATAGATAGCAGTTTAATACCAATACACAAGCCTTGCTCATGGTATACAATAAACATACTCTTTATATGAATGTATAGTTTAAAAAGTATAATTTTATATAGTATAATTTGTAAAGTAAATATATCAGCCTACTTTATTCGTAAATGTTATTAAAATAAGATTAGAAAATCATTGTTTTACAAAATTTTACTGTGTAATAAGTTTCATTATAAAATATATTAATTGACTGATGTTTAATGTAGTCTATAACGAAACAACAATTTTAAAAGTTACAAAAAACTGCTTTTAGTTAGTGTTTGCTGCTTAAATTAACCAATAGATTTGTATGATTGACTAATTTGATGCTTTTTAGAGAGACAGGGTGTGCATGAAAACCACCCAAGTAACTTTATTATATACCCACTGTAATAGTCATTACAATTCCTATGTAATAAAGGACACAAATGAACTATTTACTTATGCCTCAGACGTTTGTATAATATTAAACATTATAATTACTTCAACTGTGTGATTTAGAATGTTTAATTCTAAGCTCTTCAATAATTGTACTTTTATGTACATAATTTGTTTTTATTTTATCTTTATCGCATACAAACTGTAATAATTACATTAAATATTTGTAAATAACTTTATTAAATAAATAAATTACACATAATCCATATATGTTCTTATATTATTCTGCATTTGTATGTTTATATCATTCGAAGAAAGAAAAAAATAGTGCATTTCATTTCCTATGTAAAATATTTTCCTATATACTCCAATAAGGCAACTTATTATGGCATATATAGTGCATTATTATATAATGAATATTAATTTCGATTAATTATTATTAGTCATAAAAATATATCAATAGCAGCATTGATTTATAAAAATAATGAAGTCGTTTTATATCATGAGAGGTATTGTAGATAAAAATTGCTTATATTTGCTAAACAATGACACGAGTGATTGAGGTTATAGACTACATTCATAAGTGCTAGTCATATATTAAAAACTGAATAATTATATTATTAAATATTCATGACATTACAAAAAAAATTACAAAATAGTAATACCTAATCTTCATGTTAATATATGCTACTTACATGTGTTTTTTAATAGTTTACAAAAATGTAAACACATTATTTTTATCAGCACGTCACCTCATATACGTAAGACAATAATTAACTTAGAGTGATCGAAATGTTAAGTAAATATATGTATATAGTAGAATATTCCGAAAAAAATATATAGCAGTGAAAATAATGAAAACTATTTCATTCACAATGAGACAAGTTTTGATAAATCTAGAATGCATGTTCAAAGAAAATTGAAGAAAGAATTTACAATAAAATTTTCAGTTTACTAACAGGTATGTTGTTAGGTAACTCTATGGAAAATATTAACGATTTAGACTATGAATTTGTTCTATTTCTATTATGTATAAAAATATAATTTTAGACTATACGAAGCATGTTTCAACAAAATCGCATACTAAGTATAGCTTTTAATTAATTCCAAAACAATTAATCCATTTTGTTATAGTGTATACAAATGTTCATTATATTTTATCAATACATAATTGTATACAATTCATATAAATAATCAATACATTTTATATTAAGCAAAACAAATATCTGGATGATACAATTGTATAGCTATATTATATCATACTGCATTATTTAGATATAAGATATTCAGTATACTATTCTAACTGAGTTAAGCAAAATATGCAATATGTAAAAGGTTATATTTAATTAGTTATAATATTATCATTTATGAATTAATTTCCAATGTCTTTTAATTTGGTGTATTAAGCGAGCCAATAACATCAATTTTGAGTAATTTATTGAGTGTGTTGGAGTACAACATAATAACTATCTATTTAATTAGAATATTTTTTTAAATTCTAAGACAATACAAACAGTATTTTTAAAATATATTAAAATACTTAAAATATTTTTTAATATAATGATCAAAGATAATAATTTTAGATAAATGTTAGAAAATAATCATAGATATTTAAAAATATTTCTCAAATGAACGCAATAGAAAAATTTAGTTTTGGAAAGTTGTAAAATGCATGGAATTAAAATTAATGTAAGATTAAAATCTCTTAAAATTGTAAAAGCCATAGGTGTATTATAAAATATGCATAGTATTACATAGTTTATTTAGAAAAGTTGTGAGTTATTATATTTCATCAGAATAATTGTATAATTAAAAAACAACCCATTATAAGTAGTAATAGTTCAATACACATCGATTTTGTAAAAGATAATTCGATCACAGCAATAAAATATCTTGATATATAGTAGAGGAGCGATAATCTAAATAAAAAAAAAATAACATACATTCTCGATTAAAAAAGCGAAAATCACTTTGGCGTAAACCACAATATATATATATATACAACGTATATTTAAAAAAATATATTGATTTTTATGGTTATCCCATATTGCATTAGTTGGTATACAATATAACTGTGTACTAGTACGGTATTATATACTCTTTGTTTGACATTAAATAAACAAAATTTACAGATGAGTTCGAACAGGCAATACAATATGTAACCGTATGCATGAATTCTGTAATTTCACATAATCACTAATATATTGTCTACAATGGAATGAAGGCGTTATATTTAGAACACAATATATGGAGTGTTCTCTACAAATGTTTATCTAAAATAAATGGAAATTTGTCTTACCAACTCCAAAAATAATATGTTTCACGATATGTCACATAATGTTAAAATACATCATAAAATAACGTACCTCAATATCATACAAAAATGGCGATACCGTATATAAAACATCGAAGTATTGTTTATCTGGTTATATATATATATAGTTGAAAATATGCATAGACTAAAGCAAATCAGTTAATCATTATAAATTATCGTTAAAATAACGTACACATTATGAAATATATATGTACACACACATGAATAATACAAAAGGGACAACATATTCACTATCATTTATAATATGCTTGTAAATATAATAAATAAATATTTTAATTTGAGTAGAGCATAGTAATGTATGTATAGCTGCGGCAAACCATCGGTATATTAAAATGGGCAAAGTGGGAAAGTTATAGGCTGTTAAGTCATAGTGAACACAGAATTTTAACAGACCGTATCACCACCATTGGGCACATTGGGGATAAGACACTTAGGAGGAAGAGTACCACAGACATTATTTCAGTGATTCGAACATCATAATAAAGTCACCACTTATTCATTATGGCATTTTTCCTGTATGTATAACTGAATTGCTAAAAAATAACAGTATAGTGTTTCTTTCAGATATAAGTAATAAATGCATTTTTCTAAATAATATCGAATGACAGTTTAAAAAGTATTATCTTTGGACATTTCTCTTTTAACAATTAATTGGATAACATTACTGCTTTTTTTACAATGTACACAATTGATAGACAATTGATGTTGAGTATCGTTGAAAATTAAGATAAAAATGTGTATTAATTTTAGTAATTAAATATTTATTTGAAAGCAGCACAAATTATATGCAAAAGAAACATAATACGTTAAATTCAAGGTTAGTATGGCCTCTTACGTTTATTAATCCAGGATCACTTTCTCTTGTTGTAACCCCACCGACTAGCCGGCTCCACGTGTCCCGAGGGATCATAATAGTACACCGGACGACTCTGCGTTGGCGGCTGGAGAGGTGCAGGAGTGAGCCGCACTCCACCTCTTAGTCGACCTGCGTTTGTGCTTACCGCTAATGTGGCCGCTGATGCTGCGTTATTGCTGCCAACCGTCTGTTGTGCTTGGCCAGAAATCGTCGAAGAGGAGGCAGCCTGCTCATACCAGGCGACCACCCCTGGGTCCACAGCCGAGCCAAGATTGACGTTAGTCACTTTGACTGGAACTGAGTTCTTATAGGTGTTAGGAATACCCGGCAGCACAATGTCACCAACGGTGGGTATAGCGCTGGCTGCAGACTGGACAGCCTGATCGTTGAAGTAGTAGTCAGACTTTTCGCGCTCTTCGTCTGTGATGGCGATGCCATCAATGATCTGTAGTCTAGGTAGTCGAAAAACGAGCATCGGTCGATGGAGGGATCGCCGAGCTACAGAATTATTTATGATCGACACTTCGACTAGCTGCTGCAGGTATTCAAGTCGCTCCAGTTCATTGAAGTCCTGGATACGATTGGAACCGAGAAAAAGTCGGTGGAGGTTCTCCAGTGGTGCTAGATTTTTCAGCTCTCGAAATCTGTTCTCTTCCATGTGTAGTTCGTGCAGGTTCCAATTGTTGATGAAACTTGTCTCAGAGACACATTTGATCTTGTTCCGGTCTAACACAAGTTCACGCAAGTCCTGAAGGCCTTCAAGACCTTCAATTGTCACAATTTCATTTCCCTGAAGAAATAGAGCTTTCAAAGAAGGAAGTCGGTGCAGTTGCAAGAGGGTTAGATCTTTAATTCCATTGTAGCCAAGATGCAGAACGTCCAAATTTTCTAAAAGTGGTGATGACAGCTTGGCTTCAACAGTTAAATCGAGTGGTTTGTTTGCATTTTTCCCAGTTGGTCGAGGGATAATAGATTCAACATGATTGTGGTTTAAACAAAGAACGCGCAGATTTGTTAAATGAATAAGACCACTGAAAGAGGTTAAATTATTGTGTTCCAAGTTAATACTTCGCAAGTTAATGAATCGTTCAGAAGGATTTAGTTCAACACTTCGAATACCCGTGCTAGGAAAGTCAAGCTCACGAATTTCGTAAAATCGGTCATGACCCTGCTTTTCAATTAGAAAATCACAAGTGAGTTTTCCACCCAAAAGTTCTCGAGACATATTTACTTCGTCAAGCTCAACTGGTTGTCCATCCAGGGCTTTTAGAGTTTTCAGATGATAAATTATACTAAGTCGATAATGCTTCGACAAATGGGTTAAAGAGTTTCCAAAAAGATCCAAAATAATAAGATTGGACAAATTTTTAAGAAAAAATACGTCTCTACTATCGGCAATGCGATTATTAGCCAGATATATTTCCAATAAAGTGAGGCAGTTCTCAATTCCACGAAGTGACGCGATTCTGTTGTTTTCAAAAGCGATAGTTTCAAGATTTGGTAAATGTTCCAAACCTGAAGACATAAATGAAGAAATGTAATTGTTAGCCAAAAACAGGCGGCGTAAACGACTCAAATGGCTAATGTTCTCGATTTTTGTTATACAATTATCCTCCATAGATAATTCCTCTAAAAGTTTACATAAGTCAAAACCCTCTAATTTCGTGATATCATTACCATTGAAGGAGGCATACCGTAGGTTTTCTAAACGTTCCAGATTTGAAATCTTGCTTATATGTTGACTGTCCAAACAAAGTGAAGTAATTTTTGCTTGCCAGTTAGATTCTTCGACTGAACGGTCAATGCGACACCGACTTAATGAATGAAGAGCTTGAGCAACCGGGTGCAGAGAGAGCGTTCTGGGTGTGATAGTATTGGTCCGAGAATGTGTCAATAGAACAACCTGTGATATTCGAGATCCAGCTGCCATTCTTAGGGCAGCAGCCGACTCTTCTTCCATAACTGGGTTATTGTCCAGTTTAATGAGGCACTTGAGGCGTCCAATGATACGCAGACGAAGAGAGTCCACCTTCTGCCAAGGATTGTGAGCAACCGAGAGATGTGTGATATTTGGAGTATGCTTATGAAGAAAGGAAACATTCTCTCTAGAGTTGTGAATTTGATTCCAGCTCACATCCAGTTTCTTCAAGCAGGTCATGTTTTTTAAACCATCCAGTGTATGCAGACGGTTAAAACTTGCATCTAGCACTTCAAGATTTGATGCTGTGACATCATCTAATTTTGTTAGCTCATTAAAACAAACAATAAGTGTTTTCAAGTTTGTTAGTGAATCGAGTGGAGCAAGTTTCGTAAGATTATTGCCCATAAGGTCTAGATGCGTAATTTGACATAACTCAAGACTATTTGAGACCGTGAGTATGGTGTTTTCGTTGATATCGGATATTTGTTGCCGCACTGCAAGGACCGGTGGATAATGCAAAGCATCACTGTCAGTATTTGTGAGATCAAATAAAATTGATTTTGGCACTGATTTAGGACTCATGGGAGTGTCATAAATAACTTGATGAAATGGCGAGACGGAGGGCTTTTGTGTTAAATACTCAAAATCTATTATATACTCGGGAAGGATAACTTTCGAATTGAACATAAAATACTCGATTTGACGAGTCGCACATTCGCAGCTTGAAGAATTCATGTGTTTCTTACTATTTGACATACGAAATCCACCGAAGGCATCAGGATAGTCGTGTTGTCTGATTTCACCAGCATCTAGTGGCTTAACAGAATTTCCGGTGAAAACTTTCACAATGAGAACACGCCCGATGCGAAATGGACAATTGTCGTCAACCATAGGACCATTTTGCTTTTTTGTAATCCTCTTGAAATCAGCAATGTTGAGACTATTAGTCAATGGAATACCTTCGTTTTCTCCAATTTCAGCATAGTAAGCCGGCGATCGGAAACCTTCTTCGATGATTCTCAAGAGTTCATTGACAGCTCCCGGAGCATCTGGATCATTGCACCAAAGCAAATACTCCTGGTGCTTCTTGGACAATCTCTCCACATCCATTCCAGTGTCTGCAGACATTTTTTCCAATGCATCAGCAACAACATCATCATAAACTGTTTGCAAAAGACTGTTGTGAACCCGGTAGACATTATTTACCTTTATTCCAGTTACACTATACGAATGGAGTTCCTGTACGCAAAACCGAGAAGCCAGCAGTTCACCACACAACTTAAACCATGCTTGATTAGCAGTCCCCTTTTCGAATTTTATATTTCCTCCACTTTCCAACTCTATCATTTGACAACGAATTTCAGTTTCACATATGTTTTGCACATATTGAATAGCGTCGCGATACTGTTTATCAAGGCAATGGCAACCCATGTCCCAAACCTTTTTGTGCTCTTCCAGTTTTTCAAACTTTAACTGTATCCGCTGGATCCGATTTTGTCTCTCCTCTTCCTGAACTTCATTCATTTCAGGATTACTAATATCATTTTCTTCCCGTTTTAGTTCTTTTCGACATTTTTCCAGTGCCCGTATTCTTTCATTCGGGGTCCGGAGTATTTCATCTTTGGTGTGTTTAAGTTTGTTCACAAGAGCGGCAGTTGTTCTCTTAATTCCACGAATTTTCATGAAGTAGAACATTTTTTTCTTCATAACCACATTTTCGGCAACATCTTTAACTTGCTTTGTGGAAACGTCAAAACTATCGAATCGGAAAATGTTTGGCAAATGAAATAGTAAAAATGTTGAATAATTGGACAATAGACAAACAGGGTTGCGTGCATATTGAGGATCCTTTAGTCCGACCGTTTTCAGTTTAGTTAAACGAGAAAGATTGATGAGATCACTAAGAGAATAAAGGTTATTGCCTGAGAGAAAAACTGTCTCGAGGCTCGGTACCCCATCGAGACCATTACCGATTCGTTCAATTAGATTTCCTGATAAATTAAGCTCCTTGAGATGTTTTAAATTATCCAGACCTTCAATTTGTGAAATTTTATTTTCATTTAGCCATAAACGTTCCAAATGCACCATAGAATCAAGATTTTCGATCTTTTTTATTTTATTCTCATAGAGGAATAATGCCTTTAATTGCTCAGATCCTCTAAATGTGTTGATCTCTGTCAGTTCACACTCACAGATCCAGAGTTTACGTATGTTTGGACACCCATCAAGACTACCAATTTTTGAGATAGTTTGACTGAACAAGGTCACTTCTTCAAGAAAGGGAAATTGGCCAAAACGAACCATACGTGGCATTCCGGTAAAGAACATCTCAAGGACCTTTAGATGGCGGCCTTCCATAGCAAGGCTATCGTAATTAATACCATTAACTTGGCATATTTCCTTGAGAACGGCCTGCTCCTCCTGTTCTGGACTAGACTTCATGCTGAAATGAAATAAAATAAAAAAGGCCCTTTATTCATATGTGGATATTTATTAGATAAATACATTTATATTAAGGGCTCAAAATAATAGCAAAATTAATTACAACACACGCAAAACAGATAACTACAAATTAACAAACCATGCAAAATGCTACTTTATATTGATTTAAATTGATGAATCAATTGTTGACTTATTAAAATTTATTACGCTGTATTAAATTTCATTCGGGGTGTTCCAGAGTTGAGGACTAACTAACACAGGTTAACTATAGCTCGGGGAAAAGTTATACTTCAGTGCTAAATAGGTGTTCCAGAGTTGAGGACTAAAGTTGTGGACTAGTTAATCCACAGCTAGCTCGCAGCTGTTAGTCCTCAACTCTATAAGAACACCTATTTAGCACTGAGGTATAACTTAAGCTCAAGCGAGTTAAATATTGCAATACAATTGTGGAACAAATATTTATGACTCCTTGTATTAAATGCTCTAGAAAAGATTAGCACACATTTTTATCCAATAACTAGGTTGTTTATTTGTATATTATTAAATAATATACAACACTTCTAATGCAATTTATGTAAAAAAAACATTCAATTAATTTTCTGCGAGTCCCATTTACCACTGTTATGAAACGATGTATGTAAAAAATCGTTCGATTATTTGTCTGCGAACATGACCAACTGCAGCAAGATTCGGTATTTGCAGGTTGCCCACATCCATTTGAGCTTCATCATCTTCATTTACGACATTAGGAGGATCCGATTCTACTTGACGTTTTGCAAAATTGTGCAAAATTACTGTAGCTATGATGATATTTCAACAGCGTCTTGGATGAAACCGTAGAGTATTGCGCAAGTATCCAAACGCTAAATAGCAGTCATTCTCACTCTTGTAAAGATGAGTTAGAAATTGTCATATTAATATATGTATTTATTTATGGATAAGCTTAAGTTGTTATTATTTATAAAAGAATGTGGTTTTGCAATCATTCGAATTGCAGTCATAATTATAATTTAAATTACCTTTTATTTATTAACACAGATATTGTGTACTAAGTTAAGAAGAAGTAGTTCATAGAGTAATTAGTATTACTCGTCTATTATTAGTAGCACTATTATTAGTAGTCTATTATTACTCTATGAAGTAGAGTAGAGTTAGAAGTATTTTTATACTAGCTCATAGACAGTAAAGAGATCTATCTAATATCAGCGCAATCATTTAATTATCCATTGACTATATAATTAAATAAGACTCAAATAAGACTGGTAAAACCTGCTATCAATGAGGATTAACTTAGTATATAAATTTCCTATCCAAGTTAGCACGCAGCTAGCCCGCAGAAGCTGCGAGTTAGTTAATCCTCAACTCTGAAACGTATTTAGCCCACAGCTAACCTACAGGTTAGCTTTTGACCTGCAGGTTAGTTAGTCCTAAACTCTGGAATTATACTGTATTAAACTGAATTTAAAACAAATCGTCCGTCCAAAGTTTTGTACAGGGGCCGATTGCATAAAACACTAATAGTAAATAGCTAATAATGTTTTATGCAATCCGCCCAGGTATTAAATATTTGACACAGTTATTGGCGCGTAGTGTATATATATACGTATATATTAATTAAAACATAATGTATGATACATCAATATTTCATATATATGTAATATACTTTGAAAATCATAAATTAAAGCTAAATAAATTCTAAATTATTTTTATAATGTACATAAATCTGTGGAACAATAATTTTAAACGATAATAAAACTATTTACCACGACGATAAATGATAAAAATAGTATAGGGGATTTAAATAATGCACATGACTCTTTACTGCTCATTTACTGTATAAGCACCTCATCACCTATTCGCAAAATGAATCATACCCTGTGTAGTGCGAAAAATTCTCGAAAATTTGTAAAACACGAGTGCGAAGTCTCAAAATGGATTTAGAATAAGTGCATTTAAATTCTCTTGTAAATTTCGAGACACACGAGTTTGAACGCGCCAAAACCTTAAATTCACACAGAATTTTGGAGTTCGTTCCGCTCTCACTAACGTACTTCATCGTTGCTTTAGCAACGATGATTGACTAAGATGCACGGTGTGGCCAGCGTAGTGAGATAAATGGATGACTTATTTTACAATCAAAGTGGATTACTTATATAGTAAGGATCATGCGCATGATCTCCACATACCCTTACTACCAATAAATAAATATTTTACATCGCATATCTCATAGTTGTAAAGCATAGGTAATAATAGCAAAGGTATTCGAGAAAGTTTGACGAAACTAATAAAAAGAATAATTATATTTACAAGAGGATTGTGCGTTTACTCCCCTTTTGAATCTAAAATGAAAAAATACCACCTCAACATGATTAACAAAAATCAATTTCGAAAAATGCACACCCTACATTAGGTTTTTAAATCGGATGAAATTATATGCACATATATGCGAGTAAATATAGCAAATGTTAATCATCAATATAAATCAGTAAAAAATTATATTTATCGGCTTATCTTTTTTTTAAGTAATTAGCCATTTTTGTATATAAAATAAGCTTATCTAAATTACAAGTTTGAAATAATACATTCACATAAACAGATAATATGTTTAATTTCAGACATAGGTATTCACAAAGATGCTTTTCAACTCAACTTTATATAAATAGGTAACTTGTTAGTCAATGATTTACTAAACAATAGTTTCTTTAAAATCTATTCGCGATATTTTTAAATAAGTTTTATTCTATTCTCATGTATTTTTATCAATCAGTTCATAAATAATGTTGGCTGATAAAAATAGTATGCATCTACTTTAAAATGACTTCAGTTGCTACAGTATAATACAGATATACCAGACATTCACGATATATTAAAAAGTCTTATTTTAATTAATAAAAATCTTATTTAGAATAATCTACTTTATACACAAGTATTAATGGTATACTTTTCTTACAAAAATATCTACTATAATGGGTAATGTAAACTGATATTTCATTTGCTTTTATTAAGTTTTAATTCAAAAATCAATGAAATTGATTTTTTAATTAATCTTATACATTTTTTATCATTTTCCACATTTTTACAAGTATATACATAGTCAAAAAGCAAACGGTTTTATTAATTCTAATAAAGCAGTTCGATTATAGCAACTATATTCTATAATATAGTAAATATTTTTGTACCTATAGTAAACATTATGTTTATAATTTATAAATCCGAGAATAAGCAGCCAGTGTGTATAGTAGGTATACTAGTGACAACAATATTTGACTGCTGAATGAATTACTTGAGTCCAATTTGAATGAAATTAAACGAATTTGAATTCCATAAATTTATATTTGTAGCTCACTACTGGTATATTTACGAACTTGAATCACTTATGTTAAATTTAAGGTACCTAACTTTAAATACGTTCAATGACAAATTTCAGATTTGAATTATCTTTATGGTGGCCAGAAGGGTTTCGAAATATATGGCGGCCATCAAACAAGCAAAAGGTTGGGTTAGATGTATAAATCTAGAGCTTCAATGTAAAGCTCTATTTTTACATGTCGAGCTCTACTTATACTTGTCGAGCACTACCTTTACACGTCTAGTGCAACCTTTTACTTAATTAACCTTTACTCCATAGGCATATTTCAAATTTGCATTCAAATTTGATTGGGTACTACACAACATTATTTTATTTTATTAAAATTGTATTAATTACTTTATCATTTAAAAAACAGTCAATAGTTATCAATTAATTCGATTATTGTAATGAGTTTGAATCATGAATTAATAATAAATAACATATTTCCAAATTAGGTTATTATTCTCTTTTTAATTGCATATTTTAAAACAATAAATTTTAAACTAAAATAATAAAACAAGTATTTAACTGCCTACAATGTTCAAGACTATAAAATGTAATCTTAAGGAAAAAATTTCTGTATGTAGTTTGTAGTTTTGTCTTATGTATTTGAAGTATAATATAAAACTATTAAATAATCTGAAATCATATAATTAAATAATATCATGGACTTGTGGCTCATATTCATATAAAATTCTTCAAATATATTTTTTTAGTATAATTCAAGTTTTCTAAAAAATGACTATATATATTTGAACTAATATATGTATATATATATATGTATATAATATACTAAATATTATATTTGTATCCAATGGTATATACAGTTTGTAAATAAGGCATCTGTAAAATAATTAAATGCTTCAATCAACACTTCCTATGGTTACAATAAAAATAAATATATTATTCAAACAATAATTGTTGCCAGTCTCAATGTTAAATTAATATTTATCCTACAGAAGGACTGAAAATGTTCCTTCTTGTAAGTAATAAAAATATTTAATTAATTTAATATTCCATATTTGTATTATATTAAAACAAATTACTATTGATAAAGTAGAAATAATTAGTCATTTGAGAAATGTATTTAATTTCAAAAATACATAGTTAATAATAAAAAAGAAAGCAGAAGTACATTTTATAGATTATGTATAATCCAATAAAATTTACTGTAACATAATACTGTAACAAAAGCAAAATGTTTAGAGCAATTTAATTATTTTTTATAAATACTTGTAAGGTGTAATAAACATAATACTTTTTACATAAATATTATTCATAAAAGTGTCTTATTTTGGGGTGCATTTGAACTCATTATGAAGTGAATTAATGAAATACACTGTTAAAAATTGAGATATATATGTACAATGAAATAAATAATAATATGATATGATATAGATACATGTGATCAACAATGAAATGCCTTATTTAGTACCTGGTTAAATGCTTCAAAAATGTATCATTTAAGATTTGTATTAACATTATTTAACCATAGCTTCAATATAATTTAATATATTTTAATATACCATATTTTTATTGATATATTAAAACAATGTCTCAAAAGAATCATCTTGAAAAAATATATATACATGATATAGAAAGGAACACTATAAAATAACAACCAAATTGAACACTAGATGAAACATATTAAACTGTAGTCTTGCTATACAATCACAATCCACAATTAGAATGTAGAAAGCTTGTAAATTAATATTTTTTTCTAAAAGCTAAAAGATTCAATTTGAGATATTTCATTCTTTAAATGGTTGTCGAAATCATAAATATAGAATATTTTATTTAACTAGATCAACAATCTAAGAAAATTCAATACAAAGGTTTGGCTTTCTATTATAGCTTCTTTTTTTCCCCTATCCATCTCTTTAAGTTGGAGATGGAAGTATGATGGTTTGGGGTGCTTTCTCTGACTAAGTTCCTCTTGAACTCTACCAAGTTAATGGCACATTTGATGCTCCAGCCTACATTAAAATTTTTGAAAGAAAATGTGGAGCCAGGGATGGATCTAGGATTTCGTTTGATATTTGTAAAATAGGCATCAGTTTTTTAAAATGTGCTTAATTTTTTTCAAAATATTTAAAATATAATAAATATAACTATAGTTTAAAAATTATTTAGGTATAGTTTTTTTATTAATATAAAAAATATTTAGTTATATATATACTCAGTTATTCCACAGAGTATACTGACTGCCAAAGTAGTCAGACTGAGAAATTTGCGAAATTTTGGAATTCCCTCGATTTTGCTTTGTACGCTTGTATTTTTTCATAATTTATCTATTGTGTAATAATATTTA